>BPLR01000700.1:0-36189 GCA_021605095.1 Caerostris extrusa
GAAAGTTATACTTCAATATTTTTAACAAAATACATTTTAAAACTTAATTAACAAAAAAAATTATTAATTTATTACAGCATAAATCTTATTTAAATAAAATACATTCTACTAATGTAAAGTCATACATAGGTTCCTCATTCCAAACTAAGACTTGCTTTAAAATTTACTTCTCCAATGTTAATATTTGACTTTTATATTTTCTTCTAAATAGCAAAATTCTACATCTAGTTTTATACTATGCAATATTAAATAGAAGTTGTAACAATTTTAAGAAAAATAGTATAAATAAAAACATAAAATTATTTAACTTTAAAAACAGAAAATTTTTTTTTTTTTTTTTTTTTTTCTAATTGTTCTTAAGAGCAAATTATGTATAATAATAGTTGCTATTAAAAAGTATAATAGAATTTACTCACTTGGAGGAGTTTCAGGAACGCCAACATTAATATCAACAGGAGCAACAGCACAGCAATTGATATTTCCATTTTCTTTAGATATAACATGCAAGCAAGATGATTTACCACAATCCCAAAGTCGAGCAGTGCCATCTTTTGACACAGTAACTATATTTCGTCCACGATCAACTATTGCTGTATCAGTTACAGCTGAAAAGAATATTATAATGTAAGTTTTCATTAACAAAAATATATACAGCATATTTCCATATATAAACTAAAAATTTTCAGAACTTTCACTAAAGCTAAATTGAAGAGAATCAGATCTACCAATCTCGCAAAAAAATGTAGGTACTTTTCTGTTAGCCAGTCACAGGTGATAAATCACTAAATACTGCATGTTTTTATTTCTTTAATTTATATTTCTCAAGTTAATGAATAATTTTAAATGAAATTAATGATTATTTTGATGAAAATGATTATTTCAATGAAAAGTAGCTTGTTTTTCAAACTGTTTATATTACTGGTTTGTTATGTCGTTGCCAAAAAAAAAAAAAAAATGATGTTGGCAAAATTTGTACATATTAAAGAAAAAGTATCAAAACATACGTTAAAAATAATAAGCAGATAAACAAAAAAATGGGAAAAAAGAAAAATTACATTAATATTGAGGCGACCACTCTCAATGCAAATTCAGACAGATAATGCAAAATTCCCTGACATTTCAACCCCAGATGAAATTTAGAAAAATTCCAGATCATTTGCCTAAATCAGAAACAAAAGCTGTAAACCAGGGAAGTCAAATTATTAATAATGTTTGACCAGTAATCATCTAATCTGTTTTCACTTCATTTATATGCAAGTATACTAGCTTGCACTGAAGGAGTATCAACAAATTCTCTGTAATTTTCATACATACTATCCCCTTTAAAGCCAGATGTCAATAATAAAATTTGAATACAAAGGGATAATCGTTTAGAGTAGCAACTGGTCAGGAATGATATCATTTTCTTTAAAAGGAAATTTAAAGGAGATCGTTCTAATATTTTTAAACATTATTAAATTCATTCATACCATCCATGCAAAATAAATTTACTTCAACAGATTGATATTCTTTTGCCTTTTTTAATTGAAAAATTTAAATTTATATTTTTTGTAGGGCAATAAATTTTTCCATTTCAATTTTCTTTTGGAGCCTTTGTTTTTCAAAATGCTGGTTTCTGATACACTTTTAAATAATTCTCTACAATATGGATATCAAAGATGAGTACAGAAAGGGAGTCATAGGGGTATCACTATGAAAATCAGAAACGGTTCGACTGTTGAAGCTAAGAAAAAAAGGCTATTTTTGAAATTAGAAGAGTTTGTTTGATGCACTTTGAAATTAGAAGGAAATTTCTAGACTTGATATAGCACTTTTTTATCTTTAAGAGTCAAACAACTCAACATATATACAATTTCGACAAACTCAGTAATATAAGGTATTCACGTTTTAGAAACATTGAACAGCGACAAAAATTTGGAAAGAATTTTTTTACAACTTGTATAATATGTGAAGTCGGCTAGAATATCCTTGAATAAATAATATAAACTTCTATAAACATTTTATTATTTCCAACACCGTTTCCTTGATCCCAACTTTAAAAGCATGATGAATTGTATGCAATCCATAGGTTCCAATGTCTAATACTTAGAATCATCTGATGACAATACTTTTTAACTCTTTTAAAAATGTAAGTTAAAATTGGGTCTATCCATAGATATTTGTACTATTTCTTTGTTCAGATACATAGATAGGGATGCCACAGCATCTTTGAAAATTTCCAGCAAATCTTTAGCTTAAGAATGCTGTAAAAATAAATGTTTCAAATATCTTGTAATGACTTGATTTTTTTTTTTTTTTTTTCATTAAAGAAACTAATCGTTATATTCATTTGTTGCTTTTGTGAAATCTTGTTTAGTGACTCATCAAATCGTGTTAAAAATTCTGGTAATTTTTATATTCTTCATGCAGCTGGCTAGAAAAATATATATATCTATAAATACTGAAATAAGCAATTTTTTTCATTGTTGAGTCATCTTTTTAGCAATATCGCTGTCTGGAAACATGATTTTTTAAAAAGGGTATAACTCTTGAACTTGATCTTAAATGTTCTGTTACACTGAAGAAAGTTCACAGAATTTCCACATCAGTGACCTTTCCATACTAGAAAATTTTTGAAAGGATTGATTTTCACCTTTTAAAGTAGATGAACTATTATTCAATAATGTACTTTGCTCAGATGGCTTAAAAATTTATTTTATACTGATTGATTCGTTTTTACTTATAATAGCTTTTTGATTTTTTTTTAAATTATTATTTCATATGGCTGGTGAGAGCTTGCATACCCATATTATTTAAAGAGAATACAGTATTGCAATAAATACAGTATAAATAAGTATTTAGGAACTTTAATCTATTTTTTTTTAAGCCTAAAAATTAAAAATTGCCACTAAACATTACCTCTTTTAGCTATTACAATTATTAGCAACAGCATTTCGTGCTTCATTCCTCTAATAAATACCTATTTAACTATTTTCAAAACATTGGGTAACATTTAAATTGGGTAACATTCATTTAAATTCTAACATTCACAATTATATATATATATATATATATATATATATAAACCCATTTAGATAAATTTTGACTTTAAATATAGCAGAATAGCAAGATTACCAGCTGTGTGACCAGTTAAAGTGGCTGCACACTTCCCTGTAATAGCATCCCATATCTTTATTTGCATATCAGCACCAGTAGATAACACTACAATTCCAGATGGAAAGAAAGAACAGTGATATACATCCCACACATGGCCTTCTAAGTTTCTCTGAAAATAAAGATTCAATTCAAAACACTTCTGATTATTTTTATTTAACATTATAAAAAAGCAAATATGAAAATAAACTAACTTTTTTGCACATAAAACATAAATTTTTTTTAAGATATAATGAAATTTAAAAAAAAATCCATGTGAAATAATTATGTAAAAGACAAGTTGGGCGATAACACATAATACATTTTAAAACTTTAAAACTGTAAAAACTTATTGAATTAAATGAAAATAAACAATTATAGGTGATTTTTTTCTTTAACAAATATCTTTACTATACATTTTTTGTCTCATTCATTAAAACATTTATTGTTGATTTAAAAAAATTAGTTACAAAAGTACTCAAATTAATATTTTACTCAAAATTATTCCCACAGGAACTTTAAAGGCCTTTAAAAAATATGTAAAATAATGCTAATTTCATGATATATTGATTTTTATATGAAATATGTTATATTTATTTACAAAACTATATGCATGGCATTATATTTCTTCTTATTCCAAGATGTATTAAATTAAAAAAAAAAAAAAAAAAAATTACTCAAAAAAAAAAAAAATTTAAATCTTGTCATATAATATAAAAACTATCTGATAGATAGTTTTTATTTGATTTGATTTCCTTTTGTAATTTTTTCCTCCTCACAGTAAAAATACAAAATATTACAATACACTCTTAGAGCACTATTCTTAACAAAAATATATTATTTAAAACAGAAATATTATCCCACAAAAATTATAATTAAAGCAACTTTAATAAAAATCAACTTTAGGGATAAATTAGGTATAATTATAGACAATAATCCTCATGTACTTAAATGGAAATAGTTCTCAATAATTACAAGAAAACTATTTCATAAGTAATAAGTTGTATAGAATGTAAGCAAATGTGTTTATAAATATAAGAAACATCTAAAGAAATAATTATGTACAATAGTATGCATAATATCCCATATCAACAATTCTCTAGCATAGAAAATTTCAATTTCTTGAAAAATTACTAATAGCAGATTTTAAGTAAAAAAGAAAGAAAGAAATTCATTAAAAAACATGATTTTTTATATTTTTTTATCAAAAGCAATAGATTTGGTAAATAAATATCCATTAGTAAACTTCCATTATGCAATGCATGTTTTTAAAAACCATGCTTTAAAATCCCCTTACTTAAAAATAAAAGAAATTTTGATTAAACATAAATAATACATAAAAAAATATTAAAAAATGGTACTGACAACTAATAACATAACAGTTAAATTGTATATTTTTATTTAAAAGCACCAAGAAGTTTATTATTTGTATAGGCCTTCACATTGTTAATTGAAAGCAATGTTTATCACTTCAACTTTCAGATTTAAAAAGTTGTTTCAAGAACATTCTGAATTTAAAGGGAAAAAAAAAACAATATTTTTTTTTAAATTATAACAGATATATTAAAATAAGAGAATATAAAAAATTATAAATTTAAAATAAAATTTTAATTAATATTTTTATCAGATATAATAATTTTTCAAATTACTGAACTTGTTATATTTTCAGCATCTAAATAACTGCTTTGTCTTTGTTTTTTTTTTTTTTTTTTTTTTTTTGTTCCATTTATTTCTATATCATATTATTTAATTATTAAATTTGTATCAAATTTTATAAGTATTATATTTTATAAACTTATATATAATAATATAAGTATTATATTTTATACTTTACTTTTATAAGTATCATTTTTATTCTTAGCATTTACTTACCAGAATAGTTCCTGTCAATGCATTCCAAATAAGAAGTTTGTTTTCAGAACAAACAGATACACAAAGTTCTTTTTGTAACATCAAGACTTGTAACCTGAAAATATTGATACATATTTACTTTAATGAATACATATTCAAATTGATTTATTTTCTTAAAAAAACTAAATATATTTCTTGATAATTCAAATAAAATATCACAAGTAAAACATGGTAATATATGATTTATATTTTGGTGCAAGGGACACATCCAATACAAAAACCGCATAAAAAAAATCAAAATTTATGCTTTTCCAGCTCAATTGCAACTCGAAATAATAAAACATTATGCAGAATAAAGAGATTGGATTGGAATAATTACCTTAGTTTTATTTAATTAAAACCTAAAATATGTAATGACACAAATTTACAAGCCTTTTACAAAATTTATTCAATTTACCTAAATTGGGAGACTGTTTTAACAGTCATTTCAAATTATAAAAAGAGAATATTTTAGTTCATTAAAAAGAGAACAAAACCCAGTATTCTATACAATTTCAGAGTTTGCAATGCTTTTCACTACAGCCTAAAGGAGAAAGCCTAACAGCTGAATCATAAAATCACAACATGAAAACCATTAAGTATTACATTGATCGTTGTTGTTGATTGTCTTTGATGCTCATTTTCATTGCCTTTTTTTAATAAGAAATTCCCCATTTTATGCAAGTTGAAAAACCTTTATTTTTCTTATATAAAAAAATAATCATAAGAGAAATACGCATTTTAATCGCAATAGAAGAGCATTGCTTAATGAGTACTAGATGTTGAATTACAAAATAATTTTGCCCAAAAGGGAATAAAAGAAATTTCAAAGGAAAGAAAAGTTTTTCTTTGTTGAGGCTTTCCTCATCAACCTATGGTCTCAATAATGTGAAGTTACCATAATTTAGTCAATCAGTTGTTAAAATTTCCTCCTTTAGGTGGCAGTGTATTTTATTGTTCTTACAATTGTTAGAGAATTTCATAAATTGCCAAAAAAAACAGATTTATTGGGACAGGGCTTTTCCATGTTTTGCAAAAAAAATTAGTAACATGTAATTCACAGCATTATAAATAAAGAATGAATATTATTTCAATATACTTTTGCTCAAGTTCTTTAAACATAGACACATAATGGAGATATATATATTTAATTAAGTTTTATTATAGATGTAAAACATGATTTCAGAAAAAAAAAATGATGCAATTAAGATTATTTATCTTCTATAAGATAAAATTATACAAACACTTTTTGATGAATTTTGGAGAAAACTGTACTTGGAGCATAGAATTCACAGCTGCAATTTAGATCTTCATATTCTAGGCACAATGAAACCTATATTAATATATATAAGAATAATATATCTCAATAGCATGCAAAAATAAGAATAAATACACTATACATAAATTTTTTAATCACTAAAATGAAAAACAAGCTACAAAAATACAACAAAAATATTTCAAGTGAGCGATAACTTACATAATTTATTAAATAAAAATTTTCAATTATTCTCAGCACTTTCAATATTTGTGTTAAAAAAAAAAAAACCTAAATGCATATAGCAAAACACTAATGAAATATCAATTTTTATAATTAATTTTATATATATTAACAACTAGATCAATAAATGTAAGAAAAACTAATATTTATTTAAATATCTAGAAATATGGATAAAAGTATTAAAATAAAATGAGTTTCTAAACAATAGAAAAAAAAAGCTATACTGAGTTTTATATGTATTTAACTTTTTTTCATAATAATTATAGTAGTTTAATTCAACTTAACTAATGGATAGTTTACCAAAAGATAGAGTCGCCTTGAATTATCCATTTAATGTTTCAGGAGTAGATTTCTGTGGACCATTTTTTTGTTAAAATTGGTAAACAAAGAAAGAGTATTGTGTGTAAAATGTATGTATGTTATTTGTTTGTTTTGTGTTTAAGGCTGTGCATATTGAGGGTGTTTCTGATTTATCATCCGAATCTTTTATAGCTGCTTTTAAAAGATTTATTGCACGTAGAGGCAAATGTGCTAAATTATACTCTGATAGTGCAAAGAATTTTGTAAAGTAAAAGTATTAAAATAAAATGAGTTTCTAAACAATAGAAAAAAAGTTATACTGAGTTTTATATGTATTTAACTTTTTTTCATAAAAATTATAGTAGTTTAATACAACTTGAAATATATCCAAGTAAGTTGCAGTGCTACAACCAAAGGAGAACTCAAACCAAGCTTTACATATTAAGCAATGTTTTTTTAATTAATGGAAATTTAATTTCTCAATTTTCATGAAATTGCTGCAAAAAGACAATTTGACAACTTTTTTTTTTTTACCAAATTTTGTCATGGAATTACTATTTGACTTTTAGGTACTTGCTGATGTCTTTTCAATTTGAGGAGCCTGCTTCAAAGGAATTTTATTACTTTCTAAATATCATGCATAATTTTAAAGCATAAAAGATTTTTTTGCAGTTTTATTGTGTTTAATAGATGGTTCTCATGTGCATATTAATATCCTACACATGACAGAATAAATACAAACTTTCAAAATGCATGAAATTGCTATATTTCTTGAAGATTACATAACCCCAAAACTTAAAAGAAATTAAATGGCAGATAAAAATGGCAAGACCCTAAATCTTGATTAGAAAGTTTAAAACTTCATAATTATAAATATTGTATGCAATTTTAAACATATAATTATACAATTGTAATGCACATATTGTAATAAATGTAGTATTTTTTTTTTATGTGAATATAAAACAAATTTACTAAATTAACAATTTCAAGTAATAATACTATATAAATCTCATGAAATATTTTTGCTGAAACAGATAAATAAATCTTTGAATTTCATCTCAGATGACAAGCTTAAAGTATTAGAGTAAGTCATCACAGTACATATTCTAAATAAATTCAATTACAATAGTTATCCCATTAATTTAAAAATGCAATATATATCTAAAAAACAAAATGAAATTTAAGAAAATTAAACATAAACAGAACTTATATTTTTAAAAAACATTGGCAAAACATACATTAGTAATATTTCTGACTTTGAAATGTTCTGAGGCTGCAATACTGTGTTCTTTATTTTCTGATGATTTTACAGAAGTTAGCTTTCCATGTATACTATTCTTACCTAAAAAAAAAAATAAATAAACACACTACATGTGAAAACTTTTCTTATCATAGGAATAAATATAAAATGCTAATTAAAATTGAAATCTCATTATAACTCTGCTTTGTCTCAAGTTTAACATAAAATAAAATTCAATGATTTTTCATTAATCAGAGATTAAATTAATTTTGAAAATATAGTAAATATTAAATTTTCCTGTATTTGACATTCATGTGATCAAATACCTCTTTGAACAGTACAAAAGCAAACATTGAAAAAAACAGTCATTTATTATGAAGCATCAAAAACATATCTTAAACATTTAATAGCAGCCACTAATTTCTTTTTCCAAGTCTTCAGGACAGATTTCAACTTACAATTGTATTTTCACAAAGAGAAGCCCTTGCACTCCTTTTAACCCTTTCAACTTATGTTCTTTTATCTTATATTATTCTCACAGACAGTCTTTCTGTTCTTCAAGCATTACACGATTGCAACTTCTATTCTAATTATGGTATCCAGTTTATCAGCAATCAACTCCAGAACATTTGTAATAGTATTTTATCCATTGAATTCATATGGTCCCCAGGGCATGTCTGTATTATAGAAAATGAATTGGCAGATTCCCTGACAAAATCTGCAGCAGACACCATATTTAATTGGATATCACCAAAAGATCTTATATTTCAATAAAAAGAAAGCACATATAAAAGCAACAGAACAGTGGTTAAGTGGATCATAGTAAACCTTTTTATAGACTTCTTACTAATCAAAAGAAGGTATCCTTCTGTACTAGTTTCGCACAAAGGCATACTAACTCTTATCTCCATAGATTTGGCCTGATTTCCTCTCCATAATGCCCATTCTGCAAAACACCTGACTGTTGAACACATTTTATTTCAATGTATGAATTATGTAGAATCAAGAAGTAAGCTACAAAGCAATTTCAGATATAAAGTTCTTTCTTACTCATCGATACTTGACATATCTGAGGATGTATATTGTAAGACTGTAATGATACTTCAATTTCCACAAAAAAGTTTTGTAACCCTGTCAGCTATGGAGTACCCACGGTTTCTTTTTTGGGAATTATTACTTTTTATTCACTTTTGTATCTAATACTAGTTGTACTTCACATTTTCTTATCACCATTGCTGTTAAAATATTGTCTATTTGATCAGCTGTTTTATTCAATTCTTTCTTTTTCATATTTACCCATTTTAATTATTTTCTTTTGGTTGCCGAAAAGTATGTGCAATGATCCCTTTCTTTTTAAAATCGATTTTGTGACCCAACATAAGAATTGGAGTCAATAATTTCGAATTTAAAAGCAGTTCATAAATTATTTTTCACTTGTTCAATTTTTTTTCTAACATTTTAATAGCATTTGGATTAATTGGGATAAAGCAGCATCAACAAGCATACATCTCCATTTTTAGAGCTATTTTGCAGTCAATTAATTAATGTCTAAAATGTAAATACTACTTATTTAAACATTCACTGATAGACTTTCTTTTGTATCATAAGTGTGTTTCTACTTTCCATGACATAAGGACCTTCCATAACATTTACAGAGGTATTGCACTCCACTCCTCCTTGCTTATTTTTTTTATTCGTCAATCTTGACATTTTCTTAGCAAATATGCAAATATGTCAAGATTCCATATTTCTTCCTCTCTGCAGAACCTTTCAGCAGATCAAAGACAGGAAAAAATATTTTAGAGAAATACATTAAAAAGTATATATCCAAAACAAGTATAAATTATACATTTTTTGAGCCATATTTTAAAATATGACTGATAATATCTTCACACACTTTTACTATCTGTAAATCACTAAGATACAGCTGCTTTTCTTTTATAAATATAGGATATGATGTATTTTCTGTTAATATGAGTAGATTTTAGATTTTTTTCTACTTTCCTTATTCTTATTATCTTATATGCTAATTTATTTAAAATTGACAATCACAACATACCATACTCTCTACAAGACACCCAAGCAGTACCACCATTTTCCCTAAAAAAAAAAAAAAAAAAAAGAAAACATTTAGCATATGTTTCATTTAAGGAATATTTTATGTATTCTTAAATGAACAAAGATTTTTATAAAACAGCTCTTTCTAAACAGCATTTTTTTTTTTTTTTTTTTTTTTTTTAAATTTTACGAAATTTTTACAAAATCAGCCATTAAATTACCCCTTTTTCTTTATCTACGATATAATGAAAGATTATTGCCCTAATAATTTATGATAATTGTCATCAAAATGTAATGTAGAAGACATTCAAGTCTAATTCAATAATTATATAGAATTCTCAAGACATGATTATGTAGAAGACATTAAATTTATTCTTAAATTACATTACATATATATATATATGTGTGTGTGAACAGTTTCAGATGCTGCAGCTACATTGTATTATCAAATTCAAATAATTATCTAGCTTTTAATGCATCCTCCATTTTAATGCTGAAAAATATCTTGTAATATTAAATACTCTCAAGGAACAATATTTTATTTAAAGATTAATTTTTTATATAAGACATACATAATTAGATAGGTTTTTAAATGATTTCTTTTTATTACAGTATTCTTTTTTAAGGAGATATATATAAAAGCCTTTTAATATATGTAAGCCATAAAAAACTTGAATGAGATTAATCACAAGGAAAAAAAAAAAATGCAAAGGCAGATATAATTCTTCTAATTAAAAAAAGTAAACTAAAAATAATAGATTAATCAGACATTTATATAAAATAATAACCAGAAAATTCTAAATTAAAGACTATTCTATTTTACAGATTTTATTTATTCATTATTTGTGTAAAATTAAAATGTGTTTGCTAATTATCAACATAATGTAATAATTTTTCTAAATACACAATTATTTTTCAGTTACTATCAATCAAAATTCATAAGTTTTAAAGTAAATAGTATAAATAGATTTTGACAGATTAATTATGATGATCATTATCATTTTATCTTCATTAATGATATTAATTTTTGTTATCTCATGTTGTCTAATAAAACTAGGCTTACAAAACTGAATATTAATAGTGAATTATAAAGAAAATTCTAAAAAGATAAGAAAGTTAGCAAACATTTTAAAATGAATTGATAGGAATTAACTGCAAATAATGTCAAACATTGTGAATCAATGTTATGTTTTATAATAATTTGCTGGAATTTTTATAATTGCAGCAAACAAAACAATCTTCACATTAACAGAAAAGAACCTGAGATAATTAAAATAAAATAAAATTTAAATATAACAATCAAAATTAACAAAGTAAATCATTTTTCAAAAAAATTTTTACTTCTCACTTACTTAACTTGCATGCATATGTATAATGATTATACTTTTTTTTTTTTTAACTCAGTTATGCTGCTAAATTTTGCATTAATTTTAGATTTTAAAGAAAATTCTATATGGTTTAAATGTAAAGGCAGTTAATAGAAACAGGCAAAAGATATAGACAATAGGCATAAAATTATTAAAAAATTGAAAATTTTATTTATTCCTTTGAAATACAATTTATGAAAAATTATAAAATGAAAAGATGGAAACATTAACATCAAACCTCAAATAAAAGTATATATGAATACAATATAGAAATGTCACATTTTAAAAATCACACTGCAGAGATTTTTAAATTGAAGTATTTTAAGATTTAGAGCAATTACTTTCAAATATGGATTATTTAAAATTAAAAACAAATGTCTTTTAAAAAATTCCTAATAAAATATTTTCTAAGTAGTTTATTCTTTTAAAACTTAATAATGGTTAAAGGAAACAATCAAAATATAGATGCATCCCTAAATATTATAATGAATGCATATATTTAAAAAATAATTCATTAACCATTTGATGCATTATATAGAAATCTCATGAATTTGACCACTTTTTGTATTCCATTTTTTACAGATAAATGTTTAGCACGAAAAAAAATGTTTATACAAATGAGTTTTAGGAGATTAAAAAAATAAATTGAATACATAAGTATAAAAAAATTGCAAAAAGGAAATAAAATATAAAATTTTTCGTTGCTTTATAATGATAAATATGAATAAATTCAATACAGTTTATTTTACATCATATTAATTTATGTTTCATCAGTATTTTATCAATATCTCGCGTAAGTTTTTTTTTCTTCTCGATTCAAAGCAAATAATATCATATGTTCCTTTTCTCGAAATTCTTGAATCTTCGACGACAGCATGGCTTTCGCTGCTTTTACTAATGTTAAATTTGCTTCTGTTCCATTACTTTTTAAATTTTTGAGTAAATGAACATAATACAAGCTAGCTTCAGTAACATCATGAATTTGTTGGGAAAGCAGTTTATGTTCCTTTTCAATAAATTTGTCAGAACTTTTAATGAAAGTCATTAGTTCTTCGAGAACTTTATGGTCTTGAGATTTTAAAGAAGTGATAATAAGATCTTCAGAAAAACTCATAATTTTATATTTACAGTTAAGTTAAAAAGTGCAGAAAACACAAGTCGTTATTGTACTTATTCTATAAACATTATTGAAGAATTTCAAGGTAAAAGCGACAGCCAAGCTAATTCTACAGAATTATTACCTCAAAACTTCATCCCAATCACACTGTAATGATAACAATGGTCTCTTAACAACAGTTGGAGTAACAGAATCCATTCTTTTAAGACAAAACGAAAATCAAAACACAAACTTTTACAATACAAAACGTGTTGCCATTCCTAACGCACGTAAAAATATAATAATTGATATTGAAATTGCATCTGTGAAACATTCAGTGAAACTTCAATCTCTGGATCTCTTTTATAAACATTCCTTTAATCTTCCCCACTGCACCTAAGTAATTTTTTTTCATCTTTTACAGAAAAAGCAATTACGAAAATTATAAATGCAAAATAAATTACTTAAGAAGAAAAGAGTATTTATGTGAGAAATTCTGTTTTGGTAACAGGATTTCTTAAATCCGAGATTCAAAACGGTCTATGCATTGAGATTCGAAATACAGTGAATCAATTTGAAATCCCCAAAACAAGTAACAGTTCTATTCTGATTGTTAGGTATGATAAAGAAGAAATAGCTCAATTTGCAAAGAAGTGGGAAGTTGTCAAATTCTCTGATATCCTTTACATGGTGATGACCGACGTTGACTTTGCGACATAGAGTTTCAATAATAATATCTTACTTGCGTAAATGCTTATAATACACAATATAACTTTTATATTATGCAGAAAATGTTTTAAACTTAATTATTTTTATATTTGAGTTTATATTTGTTCAATATCGATATTTTCTAAAGTCAATATGTTGAGGCAATAGCTATGGATGTTGAGGCAATAGCTATGGATGTATTACTTCCTATGGATGTATATTACTTCTAAAAAATATTCTAAGTTTCTTACATTTCTTCATTCTATGGAATTTATATTAGAAATTATCAAAATCTGAGCAGTTCTGAAAGAGAAAAAAGATTTAAGATTATTCTTTTTAGTCATTGATCATCTATG
This sequence comes from Caerostris extrusa, assembly GCA_021605095.1. NCBI lineage: Eukaryota > Metazoa > Arthropoda > Arachnida > Araneae > Araneidae > Caerostris > Caerostris extrusa. Next base: position 13,646 of record BPLR01000700.1, read on the forward strand.
ATACAAAAATACAGTCATCTATTATTGTTGTTATTGACTAATCCTCAATGTCCTGCAGTGCGGGACGGGCATCCCACGAGTGATCTACTCATGGATGGAGGGAAAGGGGACAGCTTCTGTTGTGATGGAACACCCGTATGTAGAAGTCTGACTTTTGCTCCGTGACGCTCTTACAGTCATATGAGACCAGAACTTACGGCAAAGTGGATTCCGAACCAATACAAACATCCATGGCCCCACCGGGACTCGAACCCGAAACCTGTGGTACCGAGCGCCATTATATATATATATATATATTACTGAAATGGGGCCTGAATGTCCAATGGCTAGCTCTCTGGCGCTCGGTACCACAGGTTTCGGGTTCGAGTCCCGACGGTGCCATGGATGTTTGTAGTGGCTCGGAATCCACTTTAAAACCGTAGGTCCCGGTCTAATAGGGATCGTAGAGCGTTGCGGGGGGTATTGTTACTCCGCGTCCGTATCTTCAAGTTTATACGCGCGCACTGGGTAATGCAAAGTGAGTAACGTCTGTGCAGCGCTTGCCTTAAGGCATCCAAGACCAAGCTGTCTAAGTGTTTGCCAGCTGCATTGGAACAAAAAAAAAAATATTATTGAAATAAAATAGTCGTTATCCTAATATCTTCGTTAGTCGTTATCCTAGTATATCTTCGTTAGTCGTTATCGTTATCTTCGTTAGTCGTTATCCTAGTAACTCTTTAACAAAATTACTTAAAATTTAATGCATTGTAAAATTTATTTTGCCTCTTTCTGTTCCAAAAATTGAAAAAAAATTCAATTAAAAAAATATTAGTTCATCTTTATTTAAAACTTTTTTTTTTTTTTTGTTAGATTCTTAGAAATAATTTGTAATTTAATTCTAACAAAAAAGAATTAACGAAATAACTATTCTTACTCATATTTAAAAAGCTCCATAAAAACATTTTTAATGCTCACCAGATGGCGCTAAATTAGTTATTTGAAATGATTTCTTATTAGTGGATCTCACATTTCATTTCAACTGGTTGATTTTTTTTTTTTTTTTTTTTTTTTTGAGGCGTCCGATTTGGAGAGAATGATTATATGTAAAATTTTGTTTTTCAAAGGAAAAGATTTCTCAATAACAATATTTAATTGGAAAAACATAATATTAGTGTTTTTTACTTCGTCTTGTCATCCTGTATACATTTTAAATCCATATTTAAAAATACAATTGCGGATTTTATCAATTAGTTGGCTTAAAATTTATTTTCCTTTTCCTTATATTTTCAGTAAACAAATATTTAATGACATATAAATACAATTTTTAAAAATAATCCGATGAGCCAATTAAGCTGTTAAGTTAAGATGTTAAGCAAATTAATTTTGTCTAACTGTCTATTTGTAAAACATCCTTGGAGGAAAGGAAAAATAATTATTATTTCTGATTATTCATGATCTTTATTATTATATTTTTATTTTGAAATTAGAATACACAAATTTCTTCATATGTTTGAGAAGCATGCTTTAAATTTATCATAGATCTAAGGCACAAATATACTAATGTGTGAAGGCCACATATCGATTTACTACACTCATGTCCATAAATTAAGGGTAATTCTGAATCACACAGAAATTTAACTCTAAAATAAAAATCTCACCTACATCTTGAAGAAGAATATGCGAATTACAGGAAACCACCAGATGGCGCGGATAGTACGTCACAATGACGAGAGTGTAAGAGAGGGGTATATAAGGAATGGTGGCAAAGAAATAAAATTGTTCACAAGCGCATTAAAAGCCTTTCAGTGCAATAACCGCATAGCTATGGCCCAAAGGAAGCATTTGGAGGATTTTTTTACGTGGTAGAATTATCGGACGACTGGAATGTGGACGTACCCAGCTGGAAGTATCCGAGGAACTTGGAATCGCCCAGAGTGTCATCTCTAGGCTTTGGCAACGTTTCCAAGACGATGGTAATGTGAGTAGATGTTACAGCACAGGTTGCCCCCGAGTTACAACGCCGAATGAGGACCGGTATTTAGCAGTTACTGCCAAAAGAAACAGACGGAGCACAGCATCAGACCTGTCACGTCAGATCTCTTCAGCTACCGGTACGACAGTTTCAAGGCAGACCGTGTACAGACGCTTAGGGCCCATTGGTCTATATGCTCGTAGGCCTGTCAGATGTGTTCCACTTACCGCAACTCACTGTCGCCTGCGATTAACCTGTAGTAGAGAGCATGCATTGTGGACACCGCAACAGTGGTCTTGTGTGATGTTTTCCGACGAGTCCAGGTTTAGTTTGCAGTCTGATTCTCGGCCGGACTTTCATATGGAGAGCGCCAGGTACCCGTTACCACCAAGAGAACACTATTGAACGACACCGTTACGGTGGTGCAGGAGGGCTCGTTTGGGGAGGAATTATTCTTGGTTCCAGAACTGAGCGGCATGTTCAGAGTGTAACGATGACAGGCCACATCTATCGGGATGTCAGTCTGGAACAACATGTACGTTTGTTTCGGGGCGCCATGGGTGCTGAATTTCTGTTTATGGATGACAACGCCCATCCTCACCGTGCAAACATTGTAGACGAATGCTTTCAATTGGAGGATATCACCCGTATGGATTGGCCAGCATACTCACCGGCCTTGAATCCAATAGAGCATGTGTGGGACATGCTTGGCCGACGAATTGCAGCCCGTCAACCTCCTCCCACTCTGTCAACCGGAACTTCGGTGGGCATTGCTTGATGAGTGGTGTAATATTCCCCAAGATCAGATTGATAATTTGATACTCAGCATGCCTAGGCGTTGTAAGGCCTGTATTGCATCGTCCGGGAGACATACTCCCTATTAACCATCATACTAACCATGTTATACTGTTTTTTGTAAATAGGTTTTTTTTTGAAATTTGCTCCAGGGAGTAAAAAATCATCAATTTTTATTAATGTCAAAGTAGTCGATAAATCTACCCAGTCAGATAAATTATTGATCATAGTCAGTCAACTAATCACTTATTTAATGGTCATATTCCTAAAGTCACAAGGTTCTATTACGCGGCTGGATTTTTTTTTTTTTTTTTTTTAACAGGCTTCCGCTGCGAATTCGTTTTCATTCAATCCTATATCTTGTCTTCTCTAAATGTAAGATTTTATTCTGTCCACCCCATGTTATCAGAATATGTCTCTAAGTATGTCGTTGACTTCAATCCAGTCGTCTGGCTAGCAGAAATAACATGTTTTATAATACCCGAGGGGGTACGTATTCCTTGACAAAGCTGCATTCAGAATATATTTTTTGGGTTTTATGAATTTCCTAAGCAACATGTTTTTCACACCTTTTCATTGTATATTTTGTTCAAATTTTTGTGTTCTTTTTTATCTGCCAATGCATTTCTTACCGTTCAACCTTTTAATTTGGAATTTACTAAATGGTTTTAAGGTTTTTTTTTTCTACAATTTATGCTCACTTCAAATCTTTAACAATTTCTTCCTTTTTTTTTTTTTTTTTACCTTCAACATGTTTTTGATAATAAATATAATAAAATTACTGAAGAAAATAATATAAGTACATTAAGGTTAGTACAACAAAGATCTGATTTTATACTTTTTAATAAAATAGAAAAGGTTAAATAAAATATTTTTTTAATATTAAAATTAAATTTTTTTATTTGACACAAACTGAGTCATAAAGGCTGTCTGCCTACTGGCAAATTTCGAGACAGGCGATGTTTCCTTTTAAGGGGTAGGGTTGTCAGTCCTACGCTCAACGCTCTACAGTCATATTAGACCGGATCTATGATTTAAAGCAGATTTCGAACCACTACAAACGTCTATGGTCCCGCCAGGACTCAAACCTAATTCATTAATACTAAAACATTCAATTAAAAAAATATCGTGGATCAATTTTTATTTTATTATGTTATATCTGCAGAAATGAAATATACAAGTATGTTTTCATGATATTTTGTGTGTATGATCTGCAGGTAAGTTGCAATGAGCATAGATTTGGATTTTTAGTAAATGTGGCTTACGAGCCTCATTTACCACAAATCTATAAATCCCTAATCTACATCAAAGGTTATTTGGTCATTTATTCTAAGTTAACAAGCAGTCTCGGTGGGCTTTTTCGTTTGTTGTTGTTGTTGTTTCTTATCAAACTTGGTAGACATCTAGACCAAACCCATGAATGCGTATGAACTCATAGTTGAAGGGAAAGTGGGCAGCTTCTGTTGTAATGGAACACCCGTAGGTAGACTTGGCTACGTGACTGTCTACAGTCATATGAGACCTGGATCTACAGCTTAAAGTGGATTCCGAACTACTACAAAGATACATGGTACCGCCGTGATTCGAACCCGAAACCTGTGGTACCGAGCGCTAGACAATCGACCATTCAGGTCCTTGCTGTTGCTGAATATCGATAGGCATTGTGTTTCTCTACTGTATATTACAAAAATCTCTCTGACGTGAAAAGAACTGGTTGTTGCCTTCTGTTTTGACTTTTAGGGGTAACTGCTCCTCAGAGATCGTAGGGAGAAATTCCGAAAAACTCTGACCAAGCAGCCTGGCTATCGATGAAGACGCTTTACATGATAATCTTCATCGGAACTTCTTGTTTCCGAAAACAGTATGACAACACAGGTTTCGGGTTCGAGTCCCCGGCGGTGCCATGGATGTTTGTAGTGGTTCTGAATCCACTTTAAACCGTAGGTCCCGGTCTAACACGATCGTAGAGCGTTGTGGGAGTGACATATTTAAAATAAGGAAAATCTAACTGTTCATATATATATAGTGATTAGGGGATTATAGTCTTTGTTGCTTCACATCCCCATATACCACTTCATTCATCAGTATGACAACGGCACCATCAGTGGATTCATTCTCCAGTAGGCTAGCTTACGCATATTACAGGTTTATCAAGTGTCAGTCAATCTCGACTTTAAACACGATTTTTGCCTGTACTACTGTGTCCCAAAAAAAAAAGGACCAATTTTTAATTTAAAATTCCCGGGGCTTATGGAATTTCAATTTTGTTTTTTTTTTAGGTTGCTGGTACTGTCCTTGACATCTGTGGGAAATGTGAGCATTCCTATATCGGACAGAAATGTTTACAAGTGGTACAAACAGTTCAAAGAAGGCAGAGAACGCGTTGAAGACGAAGAGCCCTCTGGTCGACCCTCAATCTCAACCGATGAAGCTCACGTCCAAAAATTTAAGATTTGGTGCTTGCAAACCGTCGATTTACAATTAGATACTTTGCTGATGATGTTGAAATTTCAAAAGGATCGGTCAATTTCCTTTTGGGCCTCAAACGCTTCAAATCGCGATGGGTACCGAAAACACTGAATGCGCCAGTGCACACTACATTGATTCTTCTTCGTGACTTTTTCGCCAAAAATGAAACCCATATCGTTCCACAACCATCGTATTCACACCGTGTGACTTCTGTCTATTTCCTAAACTCAAAAGACCACTCAGAGGACTCCGCTTTGAGTCCATAAAAGAGATTCAACGTGAATCGCCGCACACTTTGAAGGCCATCGCTGCCGATGACTATTTAGCATGCATTGAGGATTTAAAAAAAATTAGCATAAGTTCATTGTGTCTAGAGGGGATTACTTTGAAGGCGATGAAATAAATTTGGAAGAAATAATAAAGAGTTTTTGAAAAAAAAAAAAATAATTTGTCTTACTATTTGAACACAAGAGTATTCATTCTTCTGTATGCTAACTTGCCATAGTCACCTCTTTATCATATGTCAGTCAATCTCACAGTACACACACTTTTGCATATAAGTTGCTTTGATTGTAATCAAATATTAAGGCAGCATAAATAAATAACTAATCTATACCTAAACGCATTTGAAGGCATTGCATCGCCCGAGGTTCCAGTTTGTTATTGAATCTGCTCTGCTATTTGACATTTTTTTTTGACATATATGGACAAATACGCCATGTTTTTTGTTTGTCTACTTAATTGCAAAAAAATTATTTATAAGTTATGCCTTACAAATCAGAATATAAAAACAGGAAAACAAATATATAATGTATTACTTAACAATGACACGCAGCCTTAAACCTTTTATTTATTTAATTTGAAAAGGAAACGTATTTGAAGACTGATATTTGATATGTGTAAAATTAAATAAATGACAGAAAAGGAAAAAAAAAAATATGCAAAGACAGAGCCTTGAATCTGACGCTTTGGTATATAATTATATATTCATGATGTCGCACTTTAATCATGAACGCATAATAATAACACATCAAAATTGTAAACTAACTATAATAGCATTGAAAGGACTTCAGTTTCCTTTTATTGTATTTTATTTGTTAATCGTTGTTAGTGGTTATCTCGCGTTCTAATTAATCTTAATCTGAAAAATACTGAATTTTTCAGCGTTTGATTTAAATGCAATTCATTCATTTTATTCAATGCGAATAATAATTGTTATAATTAAAAATCTGTAATTGGTAGACATGTTCTTCGGAAATTTCGTGTTTGATACAATTATACCATTCTTGATGACAAAGAATGCGCTATTAAAAAGGCGACTAGAGAAAATCTATTCTACTAATTTGGTAAAACAAGAAAATAAAGATGCAGGTCAGCTCTACTATCGTTAAGGTAACTGACCATGTTCAAATCACGATTTTCGTGAAAAAAATCGAAACTTGTTTGATTTTACAGATCAGACCATTATCTTTCGAAGAGACCATTAGCTTTCGAAACCACTAGCTTTGAATTTTTTTTCTAGAATCTAGAGTTTTTCTTCTAGATGCTGCTGTTTCATCACGGACTATTAGGTTAATGACAAAATTTTCAATTGAATTTCTCAAAAAAATCTATTTTTACTACATCACCATACGATAACAGGCATAGCTGTACAGGTGTAGCTTAGAATCTAATGAAATTTTAATTACATGTTTTTAATTATGTTAAAAAAATCTGATCTAAAAGAATATAAAACTATAAATTAAATTATTATTAATTAAACTATTATTAAATATCTTGATATAAAACTATAAATATTCTATATATTTTTATTGTCTCTGAAAAGACCTATTTTATTTAAGCAATTTCAGAATATCGTCTTTTCGAATGTCGTTAGCTGTTTCCTTACTGTGCCAAATTTTTAAATTAAAAATTTCTTTAAATTATTTTTAACTTTAAAAATTCTTTTTTTTTTCTTTTTTTTTTTATTAGTTTTCTTTTCTTTTTTTCTTCTTTTTTTTTTTGTTATCTTTATATTGTAGTACTATATGTTTAAAGTGAAGTTACTTTTTTTTTCACAGTAATAATATTTATTGGAGCACAGGTTTCGAGTTCGAGCGCCCGGCGGTAGCATGGATGTTTGTAGTGGTTCGGAATCCATTTTAAACCATACCATAGGTCCCGGCTGAATATTGGGAGTAGGTCGACAACCTTACCCCATAAAAATAGAGCATCTCCTGTCTTGAAATCTGCTAATAGGCAGACGTTCTTGCCTCACAATAGAGCTGTTGAACCAATGAAGAAGAGAAGATATTAATTAACCAGGCAACCATAATTTCTTAGTCACTACTATTAACTAAAATAAGGAGGTTAAGGGGTCTTCCCTCCTATTCCCCTAGGGGTCATATCTTAAGGGTAATGCTTCCCTCTATTGTGAGTTATCAGTTTCCAAAAATAATATAAAATATATATCATTTAAATTTTTTTATGAGGGTAACATTTTCTAAATAATTTTGCCAAACTCAAAATGGTTACCTACATAGCAGTGATGAAAACCAATTTCAAGATAGAATTCTATGAAAATATTTTTTTAAAAATTGTAATCGGTGGACCAATATACAGGTTATGCATAAAATTTAGAATTTAATGTAAGAACAAAACGCATAACAGCAATTTTAAAAAAATTAAAATTAAAATTATAGAATTCCAAACGATTTTCTTTTCTTGAAAAATCTCATTTTCACTTGGAAATGAAATTCTCTTTACTTTCACCAAACGATCTTTCAAAGTAATTTTACAGTGAGATATTAAATTACTTTTAAAGTAATTTTTCTTCTCGATTAATTATTTTTTTACTAAATTATTTAATAATTACTCAATTATTTTGCAAATAAATATTATGTATAGAAAAGCTCAAGAAAGAAATTTAAAGAAAATAGAAAGCAATCAGTGACACGAAAAACTCAGCTCCCTAAAACGATACTAATATATTTTACGGGTAAAAATTAAAATATGTTAATTCAGAGATAAATTATTTGAATTTTTATTAAAAACATTACTTTTTGGGGTTTTTTTAGTTTTAAATGACACGATTGGTTTCCATTCAGGTAAACTATAGAACAGCATCATTCTTTTATTCCAATGCATTCATAATAGATATCTGAATCTTTGCAAGTAAATGCGATATGGTTTATATATTCTCTTAGTTGCTTACAGGCAAAAAATTCATTACATAAAATAAAAAAATATATATTGTTTCCGTTAATTTTTCCCAAATATGAACAAAAAATATTCATATATGCATTTTAATTTTTATGTTTGTCGATATTTTATAACTTAATTTAACAATAACACCAATAATATTTCAATGAAACCTTATTTGAATATTTTGGCTCTAACATGGTCGGTAACCTTAATAAATGTTTTTTTTTGCAAAAGTGAGAATTCAATTTATATTATTTTAAGTGACTGTGCTTTAGATGCATCAAATTTGAAACCCAAATCATTTTCTTAAATACGGCAAACATTTAATTGACTGTATCAGATTAAATAGCAATTTTCCTTTCTTCACAAAAGAAAAAAATAAGTCTACAAATTTAAAATTTTTTTTTTTTTTGTTTATATCATTTGTGTAACCAGTCAGGCTTGATATAACATTGTTTAACATCAGTGGACTTCTTGTTCAACTTAACAGCTCACGAATGGTCAATGAAGAGATTAGTGATGTTAAAAAGTGATGAAAGATGAATAAAATTTATTCTGAGATGAATAAGATAATCACCCACGTTTAAAGTCAAGTTCCTTAAGTAATGCTTTATAGAAACTTTTTTTTTTTCCTGCTGTATATTAGATTATAAAAGAATGGCAAATATGAAAAATTTAATATATATTGCAGTGTGCAGGTTCGGCAACCAGATTGTAATTGGGCGAAGTTGGTTGAGATACTTGAGGCACGGGTTCAGCTTTATTTACTCAAGGACAAACACCACACACACATACAGTTAGTGGCATACAATATTTAACAAATTTAAAGACATATAATTGTAGACTCGAAAAAGGATTGCACTTCTAAGACGAAAACTCGATACTCAGGTAGGCGCAGGATGCGCGAATATGCTTCTTCTCAAGGGTCAGAGTCTGTAGGCCAACTAGTACGCAAGGTTGCGCTAAATATATTCCCTCTCAGGATGAGAGATAGTAAACTAAACATTTCTCAGAAGTAGCGCGTGATTGCGCTGTACTTCCTCTCGTGTGAGAGTCTCGAGGCCGACTGATCCTATCTCCTGAATGTCAAAAGGGGAGCCGCTTGCCAAGGAATAGGCTGAAGCATATTTAAAATGTATATATTTTTTTGTTTGTTAAAATTTGGCAATAAAAAAGGGGGGTTCTGAATGGCCGAGTGGCTGGCGCTCGGTACCACAGGTTTCGGATTCAAGTCCCAGCGGTGACATGGATGTTTGTAGTGGTTCGCAATTCCCTTTAAACCGTAGGTCCTTATCAAACAGGACCATAGAGCGTTGCGGGTGTAGGTTACTCTGCGTCCGTATCTTATTTTCAAGTTACAGTGTAAATGTTTGGAAGTTGCATTAGAACAAAAAAGAATTTGGCAAAAACTGTCAAAAACAAAAATATATATATTTTTTTATTTTACGTAAAAACTCCACTAAAACTAAATGTATTCGTAAAACTTTTCCATTTTATTTGCGTACATGTAAACACATATTCATTATACATTGAGTTAATCTTTATATATATAATTCTTCTGTACGTGTGTTTGTCCCTGAACTCCTCCTAAAGGGCTGGACTGATTTTTATGACATCTTTGTGTGTGTTTAAAAAACATGGACAATATTTTTATGATGTTGTAAGTTATTGCGGGATGGTGTTGAAATGTATCAACTTCTATACCGTTCAACCGATCGCTATCGAAATAGGTAATAACAAGTACACTCATGTCCATAAATTAAGGATAATGAAGTTCAGGCAAAGAAAGAGACAGAAGCAAAACAAATTTGACATATTTGTTTAAGTCTATTTATTAAACAAAAGGTAAAGTGCAAAAAAGATGCTATATGTTTGACATAATTAATAAAAATTGCGATTTTTACCCCTGGAGCAAATTTCAAAAAAGAACCTATTTACAAAAAACAGTATAACATGGTTAGTATGATGGTTAATATGGAGTATGTCTCCCGGATGATGCAATACAGACCTTACAACGCCTAGGCATGGTGAGTATCAAATTATCAATCTGATCTTGGGGAATATTACACCACTCATCAAGCAATGCCCTCCGAAGTTCCGGTTGACAGGTGGGGGGGGGTTGCCGGGCTGCAATTCGTCGGCCAAGCATATCCCACACATGCTCTATTGGATTCAAGTCCGGTGAGTATGCTGGCCAATCCATACGGGGATATCCTCCAATTGAAGGCATTCGTCTACAATGTTTGCACGGTGAGGACGGGCGTTGTCATCCATAAACAGAAATTCAGCACCCATGGCGCCCCGAAACAAACGTACATGTTGTTCCAGAATGACTTCCCGATAGATGTGGCCTGTCATCGTTACACTCAGAACATGCAGGTCAGTTCTGGAACCAAGAATAATTCCTCCCTCAAACGAGCCATCCTGCACCACCGTAACGGTGTCGTTCAATGGTGTTCTCTTGGTGGTAACGGGTACCTGGCGCTCTCCATAGGAAAGTCCGGCGAGAATCAGACAGCAAACTAAACCTGGACTCGTCAGAAAACATCACACCAGACCACTGTTGTGGTGGCCACAATGCATGCTCTCTACTCCAGGTTAAACGCAGGTGACAGTGAGTTGCGGTAAGTGGAACACATCTGACAGGCCTACGAGCATATAGACCAATGTGCCCTAAGCGCCTGTACACGGTCTGCCTTGAAACTGTCGTACCGGTAGCTGAAGAGAGCTGACGAGACAGGTCTGATGCTGTGCTCCGTCTGTTTCTTTTGGCAGTAACTGCTAAATACCGGTCCTCATTCGGCGTTGTAACTCGGGGGCGACCTGTGCTGTAACATCTACTCACATTACCATCATCTTGGAATCGTTGCCAAAGCCTGGAGATGACACTCTGGGCGATTCCAAGTTCCTCGGATACTTCCAGCTGGGTACGTCCACATTCCAGTATTCCGATAATTCTACCACGTAAAAAATCCTCCAAATGCTTCCTTTGTGCCATAACTATGCGGTTATTGCACTGAAAGGCTTTTAAAGCGCTTGTGAACAATTTTACTTCTTTGCCTCCATTCCTTATATTCCCCTCTCTTACACTCTCGTCATTGTGACGTACTATCCGCGCCATCTGGTGTTTTCCTGTAATTTGCATATTCTTCTTCAAGATGTGTGTGATAATTCTACAGGTGAAATTTTTATTTTAGAGTTCAATTTTTGTGTGATTCTGAATTATTCTAATTTATGGACATGAATGTATTTGTGTAATGAAAATAGGTTCGCGCCATCAACTTTATTGTTACTTGCCACTAGATGGTGCTGCAGCATTTCATCTTATAGACCGTTCAAACGATATCCATGAAAATGAGTATGCACATAGATTACCGATATGAAATTTTCTACAATGCATTTTTTTTTTTTTTTTTTTTTGCAGGACAACGTATACCTGGTTCTGCTAGTAGAATAATTATATTCTAAAAAGTATAACTGAGTTTCAGCCAATCAAGTTATTTAGAGCAAAACTGCAAGAAAAATAAATTACCGTTTTTGACAAAAATACCAATAATTCATCTTTAAATAAATACATTTAAAACTTTTTTTCAAAGTATACTAGCCAACATTAAACGTATATAGATGAATTTGCTTTTGAAAATCATTATAAAAGTTACGACTGTGATCATACGGTGGTGTAACAAAAAATACAATATCTTAGAAATTCAATTGAAAGCTTTTAATAGTACATGAATTCAGTGTCCTAATAGCTCTGGGTTAAACATTTGTATTTCGACTTCCCATAAGTCTAGAAGTCTAGTCTTATCATAGGCATAATAATTCAAATCTATTTTCGAAAGCTAAGAATTTGATAGGGGCATGATGCCCGAATGATTAGCGCTCTGGCGTTCGATGCCATAAGTTTTCGTACCATGGGTGTTTGTAGTGGTTTTGGAATCCACTTTTAACAATAGGCCCCGATCTAATATGACTCGAAAGCATTTGGCGTAGTGCTGTTAATCCTACCCCGTAAAAGAAAACATCTCGTGTTTTAAAATCTGCCAGTAGGCAGACGGTCTTGGCCCACCATGGGGCTGTTGCGCCAATGATGATGATGATAAAAGCAGTTTATCTTAATGATTTACACATAGTAAAATTGTGTAAAGATATTATCAGTCATATTTTAAATATGGCTTGAAAAATTATAATTTATTAATTAAATTAAAATTATAATTTTATATTGTAATTTTTGTTAATTAATAAAAATGGATATATGTTTTGGATATATATATTTTTCAATGTATTTCTCTAAAGTATTTGATGATGATGAGGATAAAAGTTCTAATAGATTTAAAATAAAACAATAAAAAGGCCGGGTTTTTTTTTTTTTTTTTTTTTTATAATTTTTTATTTTTATTTTTTTATTTTTAACAAAAATCATGATTTGAAAGCGTGTGGTTGCCTTAAGTGAAATTTGTAAGAGATTTGTTTTGGTCTTATAATAGCGTATTTATGAAATATTCTTAAAGAATTTTATTGAAATGAAAAACAAAGCTTAGTTATAAAAATAAGATTTTTTATCAAAATGGCTCATCAAATTTTCCGGTTTTCCTTTTTTTCCACTCATAAAATAATCATTTTTCTTTTGCACAGGTGCCAACTTGTGCAAGGATAAAAGAATTTAAAGAATTTAAAAAATTTAAAAATAACATACTTACATTCAATACAAAAAATAACAATAATAATAGTAATAATATCCATTTAGTTCATAGATAAGATCGATAACAGCATCAGAAAATAAAACCATTTTATTCATATATATTTTCTGAAATGGCATCGAGTAACGTAATAAGCATCCATTTCCTCAATTTGATACAACAAAACCAAAAAAAATTTTCACATAATAACAGGAAAAAAAAATTACTTAAAGCCTAAATACATTCAGTGGGGAATCAAATTGAATTGTAAACTTTATCACTGCGTTATCCTTCCTCAGTTGGTAGTATTCCTGTAATTCGTTTGAATCTTCTTTGACAATAAATGTACCAGATTGTTCCCTTATATAATTTAACATAGAATAGTAGACATTAAAATTAATGTCAAGATCATTGAAAAGTAAGGACGTCAGCTGATTTAGAAAGATTAGATAGCATCAGCAAATATGGAACTGATAATGACTGATTGCATTTTATTTCAAACTAGTTTAGCATGTTGGATGTAATATTATCCTTGACATATTTTTGTTGTTGTCGAACATCGGTGGACTTCATGCTGAACTTATGAATACTACTACACCATGCCACATCACTGTTCCTAGAGCTGAGTTGCCCCAATACAGATGTAGGTGAGAAGTCTGACTGGGCTTCGTGACGCTCTACAGTTATATGAGACGGACTTCAAGTGGATTCTGAAATATTACAAGCATTCATGGCACAGCCGGGACTCGAACCCGTGGCACCGAGCGCCAGAGCGCTAGACATTCGGCCACTCTGGCCCCGATACAATGGTACCATTAAATCCAAAGATACTTAAAAATAATACCATGATACGAATGAATGCCAAGGTAATTGAAAATAATATCATAATATGAGTAAATACCACGGTATTTGAAAATGATATTATGGTACCAATAAATACCATAATATTTGAAAATTATACCATGGTAACTGAAAAAATACAATGGTACTACTACAACACACCACGTCACATCACTGTGACTAGAGCTGAGTGCCCCTATACAGTTTGGGAATGATATGGGTGAGAGGTCTGATTGGGACTCTACAGTCATATGAGACCGGAACTTACGACTTAAAGGGGATTCCGAACCATTACAAACATCCATGGCACCACCGGGATTCAAACCCGAAGCTTATGGCACCGAGCACCAGAGCACTAAACACCAGGCCCTGAACTTATGATTAGCCCACCGACAGCTAATAAGGACAGGTCATTGCTTTCCGGGATGACTTTTAAAGGTAGCTGCTCCACTATTAAATGTCATATATCGTCATCAAGTCTTTTTGATTCTAAAAGTAGTAACAGCAACTGACGCCACCAGCGCAATCGAATAAAGCCCCTTCGTTATGAACGAAAGAATGTTGCACGTTAACACTGGGCTGTGAGTCGGACATGCATTTCCATTTGGCGCAATTCTTTAAGCGGCGTCTATCGCTCTGGCCTTTGGTATCACATACTTCATGTTCGAATCCTGGCGGTGGCATGGATGTTTGTGAGTAGTTCGGAATCCACGTTAAACTGTAGGTTCCGATCTAATTAGCCTAAAGTGTGCACAAATGACAGTAGAGCGACAAATCAAATCAAATCTTTAAGGGAGAAAATTTTGGTTAGCCATTCTGTTTTTACTTGGCTATTTGGCAATCTGAGATGAATTTGTCACAAAAGGTGCAAAATTTTAGATTTTTACCTTTTCTTATTTTGAATTGATCCAGTATTGCAATCCATGAACGATATTTACAGAATGTAAATTTTTGATGAGATCAATTTGCAGTATTTAGTTTGACGAGTTAAATTTTTACTCATTTTAATATTTGCTTTTCCTTATTAAATTTAATAAGGAAGAAAAGATGAACTATTATGCTTCTATTGTTTCACATGAAAATAATCGAATTATGTAAAGTTTTTTTAAATTTAAAAGCAGGAAAAAATTTTCTCAAAAATATATGAACAGTAAAATGCTATTGATTAAACAAGTAGATAGCAAAGCAGAAATTAATGTCGCTAATAAAAAAGTTATTGAAAATATTTGCTATTTTGGATTTGGAAAGAGCAGAAAAGAAAATACTAATACGTCTTCGTTTGCCAGTTTTCAATTTAGTATAAGGAAAAGATTCTGTTCAAGTGTCATCTAATAATTTTGTTAAGGTAACCGACGACGATGTTTTTGATTAGATATTTAGCTTTCGAAAACAATTTTGAATTTGTTTTGATAATCATTACAAGTCGAGTTACATCAGTTTAATCACAAGCTATTGAGATACTGAATTCAAGCATATTTTAAATTGAACTTTTTAAAAACTGCATTTTTTACTACGCAGCCATATGATAACCTTAAATGTTATAATATTTTTTAGAATCTAATGTAATTTTAACTCTACGTTTTTAACGATGTTTTGTATCCATTGATCTTAGATGCGCTGGTATATATTAATTTAGAGATGACTTATTGGTATTTTTGTTTAAAAGATTTCTTTTCGTGCATTTTTGTTCTAAGTAACTCAATCGGCTATTTAGAAAACTCCATACTTTTATTTCAATGCATAAATATATGTCTACCTATATGCAAGTCAATGTGATAAGTTTTATATATTCTTCAAGTTAGAAATGTTACCTATGCCTTTATTTTAATTCAGTCAATACAGTCAAGTTAGAAATAAATGTACTTTAATAGTCATGAAATTCATATTAAAAAAATTCCTATATATGTATATATACTACTGTGTCCTAAAAAGTAAGACCCATTTTCAATTTAAAATTCCCCGGGGCTTATAAAATTTATTTATTTTTCTTTTTTGGGTTGCTGGCACTGTCCTTGACATCTGTGTGTGAAATATGGCGTCAAAATATTCATCAGCGTTTAAATTACGCTTGGCTTTGTGAGACGCTAAAAGCGATTCCATTGATTTTTGAAACGTCTGAATTAATAGAGCAAAGAACTTGCATTCAAATTTGTTTGCGGAAACGTATAGAATGTTACAGAAGGCATTCGGTGAGCATATTAAATAAAGAGTTATTGAAAAATAATTGGTCGTAATAATAATTACTTAATTTGGTAAAAAATAATTGTTAATAAAAATAACTTTTTGGCATAATAGTATAATGTATAATTATTATTATTATTTTTTTTGTTTGTACTTTGAATGACTTTAGTGTTTTTACTGGCAGCATTGACTATTTAAATATACATTCTCATTTTAATATCAAATGAAACTTCTAGTAATACAGTTGATAAATATATTCTGATTATCATACCTCTAACTAAAATTAATTATCCTTTTCGTAATGTCTGGATATGTTAACATCATTATCTTTCCTTGTTTGAGTTATTACTACTTAAATGTCATTGAAAGTAAAAACGTTTCTTAATAATTAGAAGCAATAAAACACTTCGTATACAGGGAAGCGAAAATTTTCGTTTTTCTTATTTCATAGACATGTTTTTTAAATATTATTATAGATTAACGTAATTTTGCATTTCTGTTTCCTCCTAATAATTAGAATAAGGATTTCCTTTATACGTTTCTTACGCTTATTCAAGGTTTATATTTCAATAAGTGGATTAAAAAAATAAACTGATATCAGATATCAAATATCAAATGACAATGATTGCTTTAGGTCTTATAATTTAAGTCTATTCTCATGAAATTTTATTCTTAACTACCTATTACTAAGCTATAAAAAAAATTTTTTTTGCCCTTTATTTAAATTTGAAAGCAGTTATGCATAGAATTAGCATATGCATAATTCAAATATTTTGAAGCTGTCATCTGCAACAATTTACAATGAATATAAATAAAATATTTAAACTAGGAAAATATTGTTCTTCGAAGTTCAAAAGAATAATACTTTTATTTATGCTACATATGTAGGGGCCTGAATGACCGAGTGGCTGGCGCTCGGTACCACAGGTTTCGGGTTCGAGTCCCGGCGGGGCCATGGATGTTTGTAGTGGTTCGTAATCCACTTTAAACCGTAGGTTCCGGTCCTAATAGGAACGTAGAGCGTTGCGGGGACATTGTTACTCCGCGTCCGTGGCTTATCTTCAAGTTACACGCGCCCCCTGGGTAATGCAAAGTGAGTAACATCTGTGCAGCGCTTGCCTTAAAGCATCCAAGATCAAGATGTCTAAGTGTTTGCCAGCTGCCTTAGAACAAAAAAAAAAATACTACATATGTATGTGTAGGTGGGTGAGTGTTTAATATGAACACATATAATATATTAATTATTAGAGAATGTCAGGTTCTTGGAAATTTTTTATTATTATTAAATTGGTTGGTCCTACTAGGGGCTTGATGGCCGAGTGGCTAACGCTCTGCCTCTCGGTGCCACAGGTTTCGGGTTCGAGTTCCGGCATTGACATGGGTGTTTCGGAATTCACTTTAAACTGTAGGCCTCGGTCTAATAAGATCGTAGTGCGTTGTGGGGTAAGTGTTACTCGCGTCCGTAGCATATCTTCAAGCTACACGTGACCCATGGGTAGGGAGTTTACTACCCATCACTATTTATTATGAGTAACAACAGTGCAGCCCTTGCTTACCGCATAAAGATAACTTTCTCGTATTGCCAGATGCATTAGAAAAAAGCATTTGATCATACTTAAGGGTACAATTCAGTAAAAAGTAAGTAATGTTTCGTTTCCATAGTTTAAAAACAGCAGCCGTAATTTTGTTTCTTTACTTGGTGCAATGTGTATATGTTTCTAAATCTTTATTATTTTAAGCAGAACCCAATCTGAATAGGGCCTTTGTTGTAAATTGAATTCATTGCAATGTAAATTAAACCAATATTAGCACTTGATCATTCAACTACAGCAATCATTATTCTGATGAAACTGATCTCTATTTCCGCACTATCGATGTAAACAGGAAAATAATGGCGTGTTTATATAGATGCGTACAAAATGAGCAAACTAATTTCAGCCACTTCCGTAACAAAAAAGATGGCTGAACTTGCTGTCTTGAATCACATATTAGAAGTTTTTTTTTTTTTTTTTTTTCTTTCTAATGCAGCTGGCAAACACAGACAGCTTGGTCTTTGGATGCCTTAAAGCAAGTGCTGCAGAGACGTACTCACTTTGCATTACCCAGGCGACGCGTGTAACTTGAAGATAAGCCACGGACGCGGAGTAACAATGCCCCCGCAACGCTCTACGATCCTACTAGGACCGGGACCTACTTTTAAAGTGGATTCCGAACCACTACAAACAACCATGGCACCGCCGGGACTCGAACCCGAAACCACATATTAGAAGTTTAACCTCAAAAAAAATTCTACTTTCTTTTTGTAATAATATCAAAGTTAAAAAATTTATTTTATTTATTTATTGTTTGTGTGTTTCTTACACATCACATTTACATATTTGATACTTGGTTTTTACACAAAATCAAAATAAATAAATAAAAGTAAATTTTATTCGAGTTACAACCGGTGGCCAAGCGGCTAGCGCTCTGGCCTTTGATATCCCAAGCTTCAGGTTAGAATCCTGGCGGTGGCATGGATGTTTATGAGGGGTTCGTAATCCACTTTAAACTGTAGTTCTCGGTCTCTTTAGCCCTCGTGTGCACAAAATGACCCTAGATCGACAAACCAAATCGAGTTATAACAAAATTAATTTTGGATTATGTTTCTTAGAAAAGCCCTCCTTAATTATTATAATCTAAGTGGTCGAAAGCAAGGCCAATCCAAACAAAAGCAAAACCAAACAATGAATGGATTTCAAAATTTTGACATCAGCTTTTCGTGATGACTTTTGTCTAATTTTTTTTGAAAATTCTACAAAAAGCATCACAGTTCATACCGGAAAGTAAGTCAACACAACTTTTAAACGATTCCTCATTAGCCAATTTACGTTCCATCAGTGATTGCATTGTGCAAGAATTAGTGGCTAAATATGCTTAAGGAATAACATGGCATTGATTGAAATATTGATCATGTTGCATTTGTTTTAACTAAAAATGAAAGAAAGAAATTGTAAGTAACCATAAAAATTCCGTAGAACGGAAATCTGCAATAAAATCTGGTTAAGTTAATAAATGTATATAAAAATACATAATTTCATGTGTTTTCAGAAATTTATTGTATTTATCTATTTTTACTTCTTATTTCTTTAATCTAATGTATATATGTACTTACAAATTTAATGTATACAGAAATATAATAATTTAGGTTTCTATTTAGTTTTAATTTAAAATAAGGATCACATTGGCATACATGGTATTTAAAATTGAAAACACATGTTCATTGTAGGAAACAAAATCTTTTTCTAATATATTGTAATAATATATTTTAAGTACTTCTAAACCCCATTTTGCATAGGTCAATAGACAAAATTTATTGATTATTTTTATTCGTAATAAATTTAATCTATTCTTAAAAATCACTATTTATTTATTTATTTCTAAATAATAATTTATAATAAACAGGGACATGTGGAAATATTAAATTAATAATATTCTATAAATCAATAATAATCAGCTCAGTAATCGATTCCTCCAACGCACGGCAAGAGTGTCCCCTGTGGCATTCAGCAAAAATGTTCAGTTGTCGTCGAGACTCACATCCTAGAGGAAGTACAGCGCAGGTTGCACTCCTGCTAAAAAACCTTTAGTTTTCAGTCTCCATCTCTAGAGAGGATATATTTAACGCAACCCTGCGTATTAGTTGGCCTACAGATTCTCACCCAAGGATTATTTCGTGTATTTCATACCTAAGTATCAGGTTTTCGGCTCAGAGTTGGAATCCTTTCACGAATCTATAATTATATGTCTTTAAATGTGTTAAATATTGCATGTGTGTGGTGTTTGTGCGTGTGTCAATAAAGCTGTGAGTTCTCCAACCTGTGCCTCAAGTATCTCAACCCAACCACACCCAGCAACAATCTGGTTATCCAACTTGCACACTACAAATATAGGAAAAATATTTTTAATGTATTCATATAAAAATCTCCAACAGAAACATTAACATAAGCTTGACTTAATGTAAGAGGTAAAAGACTATCTTTTCTATTTAAACTTTAGTATATCTTTTTCATTCAAACAATTCATGTCTTGGAAAAACATCATTAATTATTGAATTGAAAATATGCTCTGATGATTAGAAGATTGAACATTTAAAATTACTCCTAAAGCATCTTAAAATTCCAAGTAAAAGTTGCAAAAATAAGCTAAATTATTGTCAGGTATTAGTGAAAACATTTAATTAACAAACATGTAAATTATATGATTGATAATATTAAGCAAGCCATCATGTTAAAAAATAAAAAATGCATAGGAAAATATTTTTAGTGTATTCATATAAAAATTTCTGACTGAAACATTAACGTAAGCTTAATTTAATGTAAGAGATAAACGATTACATAATTTTTTCCCATTCGAACAATTCAAGTCTTGGGAAAATATCATTAATTAATTAATAGAAAACATTCTCTGATGATTAAAAGAGAGGAGCATTTAAAAATTCTTCTAAAGTATCTTAAAATTCCCTGTAAAAGTTGCAAAGAAAAATAAGCCAAATTATTGTCAGGTATTAGTTAAAACATTTAATTAACAAACATATAAATTAATTGATTAATAATATTAAATAAGCCATGATGTTAAAAAATAAAAATAAGGAAAATGATATTTAATGTGTTCATATAAAACATTTAGACTGAAACATTGGCATAAATTTGACTTAATGTAAGAGGTAAAAGACTACATTATCTTTTCTATTCAAACAATTCATGTCTTAGATGAACGTCATTAATTAATTAATTAAAAATATGCTCTAAGGATTCAAAGAGTGGAGCGTTTAAAAATCCTTCTAAAGCTTCTTAAAATTCCCAGTAAAATTTGAAAGAAAAATAAGCTGAATTATTGTCAGGTATAAATGAAACACATAAATTATATGAGGAATGATGTTAAACAAGCCATCATGTTAATCCTATAAATAGCTATTTTAGTATGTCAGATTTTTATGTTTTTCATAAATACGAGATACTACACTTAATTAATATTTTATAATATAAACAATAAATTGAAAAAAAAAAAAAATTTCTTTGTAATTGTAGTTGACACGGTAAATGTTATTTAAGTACAGGAAGTATTAGCCATTTTATTTCATTGTGTCAATTTACTCATGTTTAACATTGATTTTGCAATTTTACTTCATTAAAAACTGTCATTGATCAATGCTTATCAAAGGATTTGGTAACAATTGTATAAAAATATCACTTCTATAAGTGCTGTTTATGTGTATATCATTACTGACATACTTTGCGGAAAGTTCATTTATTTCCTTTCTTTATTCTTTTATGCGAGTGTCGAATCTGACCTTGGCTAAATTACCATTTTGGAACGAAACGCAGAAGAACGTCAGCGACCAACGTCAGTTCTTTTTTATCAGCTATCTTGTTTGTTTCAGAAAGCTCTGGAGAAGAAATCCAACCACATTCTGGCCTAAAGGTACAGAAAAAGGTATGGGGTAATAAGACCACAAAAAATTAAATGAATAAAGGAAAAGTAATCTTGTAGAAAGTGAATGGTAAGAGGTCGAGGTAATTTTAACTTTAGCAAACATCTTTCACCATTATGAAACAAGTTCTGACATTTGATCTTTTTTTTTTAATTTTTTATTTCTGGAAATGAATTGTTGGACAACGCAAAAAGTTGCTTCATTTCTGTTGATGGTAAGAAAAGTTTTTACTGGGTTATTTCAAATTGGTAGGTACGGATCTTGTTATTAAAAATCCATTATGACAAAGAAAAAGAATAATGATTCACATATAAATTATAAGTCAGAAATGGATAGTTAGTATTACTCTTGCAAAAACTCTATTTTAAATTTTAAATTTTGATTTCTCGTTTCGCATATTTTTTTTTTTACATCTGAAATATTGTTAGTTCTGCATGCATATGAGACACATGAGTTTCGTGAATATAACATAAAAATATTTCTGTACAAAAATTGAAATATAATTTTTTGGAAATAAAAAAATAAATCTTTTGGTAAATTTTCGATTATTTCTTTGATTATATGTGAAGAAATTTAATGTACTTATGTTCGCCATATTTTTTTGTAGCATTTCTTCGTAGTTACTAATGAGTGTTAAATATTTCAAAACAAAAGAAGAAATGTAAATTTTATTTCTGTAAATTATTCTAATAATTGAGAAAATTCAATTTAATGACATTGAAATTCACAAGGAACAGTTAAAAGAAGAAAGTTAAAAATATTTTTTAAAAACTTTAATATAAGTGAAAGCTATCCTATAAAGTTAAAGCTATATAAAATCATCATTTTTTCCGACAAAAAAAAAATTTTATATTTTCCAAAAAACTGGGAATTAATGTTAAAATTAAATGTTAAGAAGGCAATTCAGTTGTATCCTTCAATAATACAATCACTCTCCAAGACAGTTATTGCTTAAACCGAATAAGTGCTGGAAACT
>BPLR01000701.1:0-99424 GCA_021605095.1 Caerostris extrusa
TTTAAAATCAGAATTGAGCAGGATAAGTCATTAGAATGGAGAGTAGATCAATCACGTTCCGATTGGTTTGATTGGTCTCTCTATGCTCATTTTCTGCACACTTTAACTAAGTATTGCGTTACCTACAATTTAATGTACATTTCGAACCACTAACAAACATCCATGCCACCACCAGGATTGAAGCCTGTGATACCAACAGCCAGAGCGCTAGCCAATTGGTCATGAGGCCGCCCATTAAATTCAGGAATGTGAATAGAAGAGTATGAAATCAATATATGCCAAACTTGGGGATGCTCTTTCTAAATGGCTGTTAACAAAATGTGAGTGCAAAGCAGCAGGCATTCCAGGGTAATGCTGAATTTTCTAGTGGCAAAGTAATCAGTATTTGAAAAATAATGGAATTGATTTTTCATTTGCTACAACAAATGAAAAACATAATTAATTAACCTTTAAAAAAGTTAGTTTTAAAAAATCATTTACTGTTAAAAACAGTTACCTCATTTTTCTTAATTTGAGATGGATAATTCCATACATGCAACTTCTTCATTGGTGCAACAGCCTCATGGTGGGCCGAGGCCAGCTAGCTACTAGCAGAGTTCGAGACAAGAGATGTTTTCTTTACGGGATAGGTTGTCAGCCCTACGCCCAACGTTCTACAGTCATTTTAGAAGTGCATCTACTGTTTAAAGTGGTTTCCGAACAACTACAAGCAAACCATGGCTCCGAGCGCCAGAGCTCTAGTCCCCTCTGCCATCTGTTCCCCCTCCCGCCCCATACATGTATCACGCCATCAAAATGTTAATTTTAATTAATAATTAATTTATGAAAATATAAATATTTCAGATAACAGGCTGAATTTTGTTGTTGTTTTTTAAAAACATAACTTATAGAGGATTTGGACAGCACAAACCTAACTCTCTATTTACATGAAGCATTTTATATGATTTTGCTACTTCAAAACTTTCAAACACAAAAACTACATATTTATACTATCTTCATATTTGTACAGTTATTTGTAGTATTTCTCATTTATATGTATATATATGTATGATATGGTATATATGAATTATGTATATGGTAGATATATTTTGCAAATGAAATTATGTTTTCTTTTGTTATTTATTTCTTTTCAATAAATGAATTCAATTAAAAAATTAGTTTAAAATATGCACATTACTTTCGAATTATAAAGTCATGTAATATAAAATTCATACCTCAAATTTACTCAATGTTCAAAGAACTAGTATTATTTATGTACTGTGTGTAATATATATTATTTTTATTTTTACTTTATTAATGTAAGATTAAGAAACGTGGAAAATTATTTAGCTGTATATTTTAACTATTTATTCATACTAACTATTTATTCATATTCCTTCAATGGTTAGTTTACGGAAAAAAATTATTATGAAATATTTATGAAACAAAAAATATTGAACTCGTCGTAATGTGCTACCTTCTTTTCGATATGAAATTCCGAGTCAGGATATTGAGACCCTAAAAGTGAGTGATAGAATTGATGAAAAAGACACAAGTTCTTTCTGGTAATTCTACTTCAAAACGTGATCCGAATCTCAAAAAAATAAGTGACACTTTTATCAAAACCCCAGGAGCAACTAATGTAACTAATCATTTACTTTATGGCTGTATTTATGAACAACTCAAACTATTTTGAGGTATAAGAGTATTTTAATCAAAAACTATGACTTTATTTCATTATTATCATCTAGAATAAAACAGTTTATATTTAAACCATTATAAAATAGACGAATTAATTAGCTTGTAATACTCCATTTTTGATCATAAGGTTTGATCATACCACAAAAATAAATTAACATAATCATTATAGCAATTAAAATATGCTTAATAATAGTAGTGTCTGATGAGGTGCAACAGGTTTTGGGTTCGAGTTGCCATGGATGTTTGCATTGGTTCGGAATCCACTTTTAAATCATATATGACTGTAGAGAGTTGATAAAGGGCTGACAATCCTACCCCTGTAAAAGGAAACATCTCTTGTCTCGAAACCTGACAGTAGGCCCACAGCTCACCATGGGGCTTTGCGCCAATGAAGAACTGATGCGGTTGAGATGCCCTATTAGACTCTGTGATGCTCTACTGTCGTATGAGACCAGGATCTACGGCTTAAATTAGATTCCGAACCATTATAAACATCCATGACACTGGATGGCACTTTATAGAATTTCATCACCTTTGCCCCGTGTTGGGCGTAGGGCTGAAATCCCGTAAAAAAATCTCCTGTCTGTCTCTAAATCTGCCATTTGGCAAGACGGTCTTGATCCACCTTGAGACTGTTGTGCCAATGATGATGATTAATTTAATAGTAAAAATATAAAATTCTAATGCTTAGAGATTATTTACAATATGATATTATAAATAATTAATTTGATATAAAAATATTGGTATTTGACTTTCATTATATTTTTACATATGTTGTTTTCAGTGATGTGTGTGTACATGGGTACATGCACTTAGGCGAGCTTTTTGTTCTCTCTCTTCTGTTAAACATTTCAAAATTGCCATATATTCGTAATATGATCGTTAATCTCCCAAAATATTTGATACGCAGTTAATATTGCAGACATCAAACGTAAATTAATCAAACATGCACCGTTTAAATTAATTAGTTCCAGCCAAATTAGGACGGAAAACTTTAGCTGAGAAATTCTATGCAGTTAAACAATCAATAACCCAATACATATGCAGTGAATTCTTAAGAGGAGGTCTTAACAATGTTTTCTAAATTTATATCTTCAAAGCTCCAATTTCTATACATATATAAATACTTTAAAACAATGTTTTCAATTTCAGTTAAATCATTTTATTTTTTCAGTAGACGAGAATTTCGATTTTAAAATCATTGTTGAAAAAAAGAAAATTCTTCATTGAACATAAATTGTTTTATAGGTCAAGGGTTTCGAAAATTAATTAATATAAAATTTACTTAAAGAATTAATAAAAATTTTTATTAAAATATTTTATTTAAATATGCTTTTTTAAATAATTCATTATCATTAATAGCACAACAGCCCAGAGTGGGCCAATGCTTTCCTTTGAAGAGATTTCCATGTATTCCTCTGGGTGATAAGGGTCCTCCAATTCTTAACCTTAAATACGTCAGAAATTTTTTCAACTGCGTCTTTCCATCTCAACATGGATCGTCCTGTTCCTCTTTGTAAATGTGGCTTTGCCAAAACGAGTCTTTTTTTTGGGAAAGAGAGGTTGAAATCATTCATTCTAAATACATGAGCAGCCCAGTTTAATTTATTGATCTTAATCAATTTTATAATATCTGCGTCTATATAGCATTTATAAATTTCTGCGTTGTACTGTCCTCTCCAACAATCCCTTCCTTTAACGCCTCTAAGAATAACCTTTAAACTCTTCCTCTCAAATATACCCAAATGGGCCTTATTAGATCTTGCCAAAGTTCTTGTTTCAGAGCCATAGACCAAAATATGTCTATGGATATGTAAAATGGTAAATAATTTACTTTAGATATTTTAAAAGGCATAATTGTCGTGATAAATATCCGTTTACTACTTTTTACAGATGTGTGTGTAAGATCCTATATGTAAAACCTCATGTCTTTGTGCCGCAAGGTCAAGGATAAAAAGCTGCATTTTTTACCCTTTATCATGACTCGTCAGTTTAAGACACACGGGGTTCTTCACTTAATCTAGATGTTGCTGTTGACCGAGTAAGATAAGAAACAACAACAGCACTATTTTTATTAATTCTTTTATCATGGAAACACTTTTATTTAATAAATATTGCATGAAAAATTAATTTTTTGAAATAATATATTCCATAAAAAATCCATTTGAAAATCTTTCATCAACATCATTTTTCTCAAAATTTGAATAATTATTCCTATATTCTTGGTATATAAATATTTCATTAATTATTTTAAAATTTTATAAAAGATAAATTAAATATAACAATTTCCTTCAATAATTTCCTTTCAAAAAATTTGTACACTTAATATACAAATTTATTAGTAAAATAATGTTTCTTTAATAACTTTTATTTTTATATTTTGTAAAATATATCTTAAAGTCATACATGAAACTTACTGCACAATTACTAAAAAATATATATATAATAATAAATTGTTATGGATTGAGTTCCAATAAAGTCATAGGTAACAACAGCAACAATAAAACAAGAAATATCACATCTAATACATGAATTAAAAACGGGAATTTGCATATCAAATAAAAATTGCCAGTGGTAAGAATCAATTTAAAAACATTGAATGCTGCTTATCAAAAATGGTTAAACAGATTATAAATATTTATCTTCCAAAATTCTAAAAATTTTGTAAAGTTACTACATATTTAATATTTCCACAAGCGGATTATCATTTCAATTGGAAAGGAAATTTTTTGCAACAATTATTTTTCTTTAAGAATAAATATGACATTCAAATGATGACAAAAAAAGAAAGACTCTTTACATAGACAGAAAACTCTTTCCTCCCTGAGGCCTAACTAATATTGGACACAAAAACAACAACTCTCTGTTTCTCTTTGTATTATCCTGAAAAGAGGGTAAACATTTCGTATCTGTGCTAGCATAACAAAGATGGTTTTCATGCCCGGAACGAAATATGTTATTTCTTCTTTACCTTATTGAAAAAGAAATTTATATCACAAGTTTCCTTTCTAAAATTACACAAAGCTCTTTATTGAAAATATTGAAAGGAAACAGTGAAAAAGGATATTGGTAAAAAACTGAGTTCCCATTCTTTTCAGAAAATATCATGCTTTAAATTTTTTCTTCTATTCTATATGTTTTTCAAAAGAAGTAATAATAAAGTATATTGAAAAATTTACACAGTATTAATATGTTACTATTTCACCATTGATGTATTCAAAATTCCCTGTTAGTTCAAAACCTCGACATTAATAAAGCTTCTAGATTTATTGAGTATTATGGATATCAACCGGGCTTTTGCAATACTTATTCTATTTATAATAATTCTAAATCAGGAAGACTATGTAAAGTATGATCGCCTGACCTTTTGTATTCAAATGTCACAAAAGAACCCATATTTTCAAAGAAAAGTGCGTATTTGGAAAAATTACCATTTTATTGCTATAAAAGTGTAATATTTTTAAAGAAAAGTATGCGTTCTTTATCAATAGATATCTATGTGCTGTATATCTTCGAACATTCGCGTTAATATGGACTGGATTTACATCCGGTCACCACTAAATAGTCAAATACAATCATCTACTGTTACTCCTATTTGTTTTTATACTGATGACAGTAAACACGAACATAATTCTTGCGGTATCAGGGCTTTTCATTAAGGCTCTTAATTTCTCACATAAATTTAAGATTAGGAATGCATATTTCTACACTTCTGCTCTGTTTTAGATCTGAGCTAATCGCCATTGATGTGGCATTTAACGCGACTAAATCTGTAACATCATCAGCAGATATCTGGATCTTATCAAATAGTCGCAGTGCCATGCAGCACTTAGGTAACTGGCTAAGGTTGGCGATAAAACAGCTGTTTCAACATTCTTAAACAGCTTTCCCAACAGCACGAAATCTACTTTCAATGTATCCCGTCTTACAATGGACTCCATGGCAATGAAATTACTGATCTTTTGGTAAAAGAATATACCTCTGATGTACCAATATCAAAGGATTCTTTGACATTCTCTGAGATTTGCTCAAAGATAAAAACTTTAACCCAGCAGCTATGGAAAACTCCTCCGACTCACCCCTGGTATAATAGGCAGGCTCCAGGTGGTGTCCTTGGGTTCAAAGAATCGTCCAGACAACTAATAGTAAGCTTATAAGTGGACACATTAAGTGCCTGTCTTCTGATAAGAGGCAAAAATCTTTTCTACATGTACCAACTGTAACTCAAAACAGGCGTCTCCTGAACACGTGTTGAAATTTTCGGGTCTTCACGGGAATGACGTAAACTGTATTCCTCTACTTGTTTATGATTTATTTAATATTCTTGGGTTTGCAGACACGATTCTAGCAGTAAGATAGATCTTTTTTTTTTTTAAATTTCACTTAACATTTAAATTAAATAAAGAAATATAAAATTTTTAAATAAAAAAATTAAAATTAAATAAAAAGGAATATAATATTTTAAATTAAAAATTAAAACTTTAATATTTTTTTAAAAGGCTAAAAACATTTTTTCTCTCTCAATAACTTCATTAAAAGTAAAATTCGATAAAGAGTATTCGGATAATTAAAACTCTATATTTTTATGGTAGAAAATTGTTATTGTTTTTTTTTTTTTTTTGTATTACTTATAATGGAGGAAACTTAAGAAATTAAAAAACACAAAAACATTAAGAATTCTATAATTATTTTATCATCTAAAGTACTTTATCTAAACTCTTCTGCAAAAACTAAAATTTCAAAAGCAGCATGAAAAAGTATTTACAAGTTTTTCCGATATAAAATATTATTTTTTATGTACATTTTCCGATTAAAATAAAACTTTACAGAACTAGATGTTAGGAAACTAAATTATTTACATAAAGAAATAAAAATAAGCACCACCCACAAAATTATAAAAGTCAAGAAATACAGCAGCAACAATATTTTTATAACATTTCCAAAAGGCTTATGAAGAAAAGTCTTTTTTCGTGAAAGAAAAAATCTACTTCCATACTTTATATAGCAGGACAAAAACTAAATAAATACGAGGTATTAACTCGGGCCTCAATAGGTTTTGAAGCCTCAGAATGATGGATCAGCCATAGCTCCAGAGTCAACTGACTGGGAAACCTTAACTGGTATAAAGCCCTGCTGTCACGAGCGAAGCGCACTCCTGAAGGGTTAAGCTGACAACATATTTCAGAAGACACAACGCTCAGACAGCTCGAGTCCCACAACTGGACTGAAAGTTTCGCAACAAACACTTTGGGCAGAAGCATTTCTATTAGTTCTTACCGATCAATCATTTTGCAAGTCTCTCTTGAGGACAAATCCAGTACATTTTAGGAAAAATAAATTGCTGAGCTATTTACACAGAATCAAAGTTGGTGTTCATTTTAGTGATGCTATATATTTCTTTTAATTTTATTTATGATATTTTTTTTTAGTGTATGTTGCTGTAGTGAATGATAAATAAAGAAAATTCCGCATGTTTTATACATTGTAACATTGCTATGTCTAGTACCTTATACTATATTACCATGTGAGTTTACAGCTCTATCAATGCTATTGATAATCAACGCTATAATCTCTTGAAGACAAATCCAGTAAATTTTAGGAGAATAAATAGCTCAGGTTTCTGAAAAGATTCCAAATATGATGTTCATTTTAGTGATGATAGCATCACTAAAATGAACATTATATTTGGAAAATTTTTCTTTTAATTTTATTTATGACAATGTTTTTCTTTTGTCTTTGTGTTGTAGCGAATGGTAAATGAAGGTAATTTCGCGTGATTTATACACAGAGACATTGATGATATGACTAGTACCACATACTATGTTACCATTTGTGTTCACATTTCTATCAATACTATAGTTATCTTTGATTCATTGAATAACGTAAATCTAATTATAAACATGTACATCATAATTTTTATCATAAATTATAAGATAATACATATATTCTGTTTACGTTCTGTTAAGGATAAATCTAGTAAATTTTAGGAAAAATAAATTGCTCAGGTGTCTGTAAAGATTCCAAAGTTGGTGTTCATTTTAGTGATGCTCTCTATCTATTTTTTTGTTCAATTTTATTTAGAATGGTTTTTTCTTCTTGTATACGTTACTGTAATGAATGATAAATATAGAAAATGTTGCATGATTTACACATTGTGACATTGACACGACAAGTACCATATACTACATTACAATGTGAGTTCAAATTTCTATCAGTGCTGTAGTTAATGTTGATTCGCTGAATTTATCAAGTTCCTATAGTAAATTTTAATTTTTGTCATAAATTATAAAGGAAAACATGTACACTCTTTTTACAACCTATCGGTTAGATTATTATAATACCTATCGATTAATTTTGTTTCTCTTGAGAACAAATCTAGTAAATTTTATGAAAAATAATTTTCTCGGGTTTCAGCAGAGATTCCAAAGTTGATGTTCATCTTAGTGAGGCTGTGCATTTTTTTTTAAATTTTATTTACAAGAATTGTTTTGTATATGCTGTTGTAGTGATTGATAAATAAAGGAAATTTTGCAGGATTTACACGCTGACATGGCTAATACCATATACTACATTGCCATGCGAGTTTACATTCCTATCAATGCTGTTGTTAACTGACATCTCTATCACTGCTATTGTTGATTGACTGAATTTATGAAATTCTGTGTTACTAATTATTTTTATAAGCTATAAGATAAAGCAGCAATGATGTTAATATATGTACTACTGGAATCATATCAGTACTACTGATATAAACATAAAGCTGTTAAATTAAGAAGTATTTGATAAATTTCTAGAAAACAGACTTAAAAGAATGACTTCAATAGGTTTCAATCAGATAGGAATTATTTAAATTTGGTTATATAGAGAAACAGGAAGAATGTATTTTTAAAAGTTTTAAAAACAGCATCTATTTGATTGCTTATTTTATGGAAAAATATAATCAAATTCTATAAGTGAAAAATCTAAAAATTGTCTAAACGTAATGGAAAAGATCTTAGGCGTAGTTAGTTAGGGCTTAAAGAAAAATTTAAGGTTGACTTCATGTTCATTGTACTTCAGTTAAGTTTGTATGTATTTGTTTTTAATAAGTTCATCTCAAAAATTATAAAAAGCTCAAAAGTTTTGCTTAATAACTAATTAACGATTGATTATAATTATTTAGGATAAAATTTTAATTTATGTTTTATAAGTAATAAAATATAATTTAACGTTTAAAATTTTTTTTTTTTTTATTTAAAATTTTTTTGATAGTTTCCAGAAACTAATAATAAATATATTATGTAATAAAAAGTCAAGTAAAACTTTTTGCACAACACACTCCATTTTTCTTATAAAATTATTCATTTTTATTTACCCATGACATGTTATCTTTTTAATCGTAATTATATATTTAATATGAGTTTGTACATAATTCTCATATTTTAATTTAAATAATTTGTACAACAATTAAAAATACACTATAACATAAAATGAATTAAAAAAAAAAAAAAAATATTCGATAGCTATTTTTGGTTCTTTTTTTTTTTTTCTTTAATAAAATACTATAATGGTAACCACGGGTAGAAATTTAAAAACTGCAAGCAATAGTTCAATTTAAATAGAAGTAATATTAAAAGCAATGATTAAAATAAATATATCAAACATTTTCAGCAATGGGAAGTAAAAGTAATGTAAAAATTTCTTATTCAAACTAAATGAAAAAGCTAAATTACTTATATAAATTTGAATAATGCACATTTCCATTTTCATTTGTTGTGGTTTTAATTAGTGAATGCAATTTTTCTTAGTCTTAAAAATAAGAGAAAGAGGAAGTATGTCTTTGCATAAAGACGAAAATTTTGTAATGACCTCATTTGTTTTTGTAAATGAACATGTTATTCCCATACTAACTAATACAATTTAAGTCAACAATCTTTGCATATTTAAAAAAAAAAAAAAGCTTGTACAAGTTTAGTTAAGATTCAAAACAGCACATTTGACTTACAAATGAAAGTTAGTTGTGCATATTTAATTATTTTAAACAACACATGTAAAATTTTATATAGAAGTCTGTTTGCAATAATTGTGACAAATTTAGTGAAAAACAGTTGTTTACATATAGAATGTTTTCCTCAAAAGAGTACGTTGAATTAATACGCAATCTAGTATGGCTTCAAAAAGGCTTTATGTTGCTAATAGGGTGCATAATGGTGCATTAACCACATAATTGGTACACCTCCTTCTTTAAGTGAGACATTAATATAAATGTTAGAATTTGTTCGTCATAATGGAGAACATTTTATTTCGGACAAAGGCAGTTTAGATAATTTTCGAACAGTTATCCTTTAATTCTGATTTTTTATTACTCATTATTTTATCGTGACTAATCATTTAGTTGAAATTAATTATTATGTTACATTTTCTCTGTTTTAAAAAAGACTTAAAAGATTACTCATTTGTCACTAATTAATGTTTAAGATATGAGTCTATATATTTAACAATTTTCTTTTTATAGGTATGGATGGACTCGTATTTCACAATACTTGCTCAGTAAAGTGATGACAGATAAAAATAAGACACTGTGTACTGGGAAGACATTTGGATGTTTTTCCCTGCATTTGATATCGTATGCATGAAAAGTCCAAAAATTCCTACAACAAACACATTTGAGTTTGTCCTTTTCAAGGCAATTATGACAGTTTAGAGCAGGGATTTCAAATTATTATCAATTCAGAACAATGATTTCAAATTATTATCAATTCAGGTCAGTCATTTCAAGTTATTCAAGTTGTTTCATGATTCACTTAATTTGAATCTTCTTACACGCTACACAATCACGTTACCATAGGATCCGAGAGGTGTTTAGTTATGACTTGATCTTTTAAATCTCAGATAGGTGATGCTTTGGAAAAGCCCTTATATTTGTTCAATAGTTTTCTGGTCACACAGTGTCAAAGCACTTTTCAACGCATACGCATTTTTTTTTATTTAGAAATATGTAAATTTGATAACTCCCACTTTCAAATCGTCTATTACTAACAAATAGCTAGCAAATAGTTAGATTTTGTTTCACAACTGGGAGATTCACGTTAAAAATAAAATTCATTTATTTATCGTACACGAAGAATTTTGATTTCGGAATAATTTCTAGTGTCTTGCTTCCTATTCATGAGAATATTTCCAAGGAAATCTCTCAACTTTTATTGTTGCTGTCATTCGCCGTAGGTTCTAAATTTAACTAAATTTACAAATAATTTCCTCCCGAAAGGGTATTCTATAAAAGGAAAGGTTTGAAATGGAAAGTGAAATACTATATTTTCGAAAATTATAATGTCACCTTCTTCTACTACTGAAGCTCCCATAAAAACAATATACCTTATAGCATATGAAAATAGCCATATACCAATAGCATCTGCCATCAGAAACTTTTGGAAAATTGAACAAATGATGCACAATTTTAATGAATGAGGAAATCCGCTAAAGTAAATTACCTTATATGCAGTTGTGATTTAAAATTGTATGCTAATATTACATAGTTCAAATAATGGAGGTTTTTGAGTGATTGTGTGGTATGTTGTGTTTGTTGCAAATGGCGACAATTTCTTTTTAAGGGAAACGTTAGAAAACATTCTATGGGTCAGAAGTAGTGTTTCCACTGAAGGTTTGCGTTAAAAAATTATCAACAATGTGGTGGATTTCTAAGCTTAATGACTGTCGTGTGCTGGTAGACAAAAACTTTGTATTATATTGTGAAAATAATGCAAGTTCATTGTGAAATAAGATCAAATATTTTCCAATAGAGTTAAAATATCACATTTTTAATTTAATATTATAATATTTTAACTATTATATCTGCTAAAATCATTACTTAGTCTAATTAAAAATCTTATGTTTTAAAAAGATAATTTTTTAAAAAAAATTTTACAGCCATTATTGTTAAACAATATATATTTATATAATTTAGTTATTGAAAAAACATATTATAAAAACAATAAAAATAATTATGTTCATTGATAAATAATTGAAAAAAAATTGTAGTATAAATAATTTGATATTTTCTTTGTATGTCTCGTATTTTCTTTTTATATATCTTTATTTCAAAGTTTATTGTCTCAAATTTTGTGTAACTTTGTAAGTTTTGTGTGCAACAAAATAACTTTAAAAAAGTTGAAAATCTTATTTTTAAATTAATCAAAAATCATGAATTAAAAATTCAAGAAAATACTTTCTGATAAGTTTAAAATGATTTTGTGAATGATTTTATGAATAATTGTTGTATAATTGTGTTTTATGTGTTATGTGTTGTAGTTGTGCAGTGCTATATTAGCAAATTTTATTAAAGCTTTTTGTGGGAATGCATGGTGGATCCTTACTATATACATTTTGAGTAATACAGAAAATTAGCGTAAATAATAAAAAAAATTAGGGTAAAAACAACTGCATTTTATATTCCTATATTCGGCAGATGCATAATTTTCATTGTTGAAATATTAACTCTAAAGAGCACAAGACTTAAAAGAAATCACAATTATTATCAATTGCTTTATAAATTTAAAGCCACATTTTTATTAAGCCAAGACTACGTTCTTTACCTAGATTTTCTTTTAGTTTAAAACTTATTAAAAGTTACACACTTACTACATTATCTGAAAAAATAGTTAAAAATATGATATTAATTTCCTGTACTTAAATTTATTGTTATAAGTGCTCTAAAGTATGAAATATTCGATATGATAATATTCACCTTTTCAAAACTTTTATAATCAAACAAAAAAAATAATAACCGCTTTATATTAAATCACGTTCCTTCACGTTGCTGGTTATACATCGGAACTCCATTAACCAGGGGGAGGAAGCCTAATTAAGTTTTTGTTGCATCTCCAGAATAATTGACAAGCCGTCAATAGCACGCGACAGGGCAAACACCATACCCCCTTATATGGCGCTGAAGAACGGGGTTTCCTGTATATGGAACAAAATAATAAACTCGGGAGAGTATTAAAAAGCGAAATGGGAAATATCCTTTTAAAAGTTTCCAGGAGATAAAATTGGATGAATTTGGGACAGACCAATCATATGAAAGAAAGATAAAATGTTATCTTGATTGTAACTTTTAGATTTAGTAAGTTGGAATTAAATTTTGTTTAAGTTTATTCATTTTTTATGAATATTTAGTAATTTAGTGTCTTTTATCTATTGTTATTTATTTATTGAATAATTAAATTTGTTATTTAAATTTCTGGAATTAAAAAATTAAAGTTACAAAAATTGTTAGAGATTATTTTTTTTTGATTCGAGAAACTATTATATATTTATCATAAATTTTATAATAAAACATAAATTTTGGAATATGAAAATACATTTTTCTTAAGATTTGTTTATTATGTTGTTAACTATTATATAATAATATCCATTTTCAAATATAAACGTTAAAACGTACATTATTTAAAAATATTTCATTGTTATTATTATTATTGACAGCTTTCAGGATTTTATGTAAAATACAATGCAAACAAAACATTAGCCTTTAAAACAAAACAAATATTTTAGTAAATAAAATGCATTGATACATATAGTAAATTTATTTTAAAAATTATAGCATGCTGTTGGATTTTTTTTTGCATATCCAATTTATTATCATTTGTATTAGATACATGAGATTATCTATTATAACACTACATAATAATTGTTAAAAAGATTAAAAATCTATATCAAACTAATTTATCAGTATTTCAATAAACATCAATTTTGTAATCTCAACCATAAATGTATACATCTGTATCCTTGCTTCCTCCTACAAACTGGCAAGAGATGAAGTCAATCTCCATGATGTTCAAAGAAATAGTCAATAGGCATCCAGATTCCCCACTAGAGGAAGTACAGCGCAACCACGCGTTCCAGCTGAGAAAAGTTTAATTAATAGTCTCTCTCCCGAAAGGAAATATTTTTAAAGCAACCCCGCATATTAATTGGTCTATACTCTCACCCGGAGAATCAGTATCGGATTTTTGGCTTAGAAGGGGAATCCTTCCGCGAATCTGTAATTATATGTTTTTAAATGTGCTAAATATTGTATTTCTCTAATTGTATGTGTGCAAATATAGCTGTGAGTTCTCCAACCTGCGCCTCAAGTATCTTATCCCAACACACCAGCAGACCAACTTGCACACTACATGTCTTGAATTTTTTATAATTATAATACATATATATATATATATAATATTAATTATATTATATTATAAAAATATATAAATTTAATATTATTAATATTATTATTATATTATATATTATTATTATTAACTGTTTCTTGTTGCAAATATTGTTACTGCGTACTTTTATTTTCGTTATTCATTCTAGCATGGCGCTACTTAGGTTAAAAGGCAGATGTAACAGTTTTCCTACGCGAAAAAAATCAATTTCGATCTTGAGAGAAACTGCCCCACATTTTTAAATCGTATTGGAATCTCAGGAAAATTTCATCCAGCCACTCCAATTATCAATGTAATTCATGCCATATTCACCGCCGAGGATATTATAGTCCTTCGATACAATGAGTCACTTTTGCAATTGTTAGTCAATACGGTTCTCCATGGCATATGTAGAAACCGAAAGTGCTATTTTAACATTCACTATAAAAAAAAGGCATACATGTGGAGAAACCCAGGAAAATTTCATCCAAACAATCCAATTATCAATGCGAAGCTTCTCATATTCGCATGATTGCTAAATATGACATGCTGGACACTTGCTATTAAATACGATTGCTCATGGTTGGTGTAGAAATTGAAACATTAACTAGAGCTCTTTTAACATTAGCTATAAAAATCCACTGGCATATATGTGGAGCAGTTTAAGTAATAAAAGAAGGATTTAAAAATTTACAGACAAAGAAAATTACCCAAATTTAACCCACAGCTTCCTCATTTTTCACGAGATGTGGGATCGCGTTCACGGTGCGCTCACCAAAACTACTTAAGTCATATCTTTCCCGGCTTCTGAGAGACAGGTGATCCTTCAGAGCACAAACTCCAGACCTCCATACATCTTTCCAAATAAATGGCCGAATCCATTACTGCATCGAGATATCCGCTACCCTCAGGGAACTCGCTTTATAACCTTAGGTAAAAGAGATTACGCCGCGTGATGTATGCATTCTGCACCTTTTTTTTTGAACGTCGCCAAGTTTTGGCTTCTTTTTCTCTAGGGAGCACTATGTCATAAGGCAAAGTGCTGAAAATTTTATTTAGGCATTTTGGGAAGTTTCACGGACACTTTGCTTCATACAATAAGGATTGTAGTTACAAAATAGGCTTCATGTTTTTCAATTTTGCAGATTTTTATTGTGCAGGTGAGTTTAGTATAAAAAAGTTTATAAAATATTTGTTTACCAAAGATTTCTATTTCTCCTTTTTATTTGACTTAAGATGTCTGTATTGCAAAGGAAATGATTTATATTTTTAATTCAACAGTGTTTCGTTATATTCCATTGTGTTTTTTAAAATTAATTTATTAATATTTCTGTGATTTTTCTAGTATATTTATTTTAATTATTTAGGATTAAAAAACTACCAATATTAATATAATTATCTTTACATTTGCTAACTATTAACAAACTATTAACAAAAAAAAAAATTTTCCAAATTATTAAAAACATATATTTAGATATTATTTTATTTTATATACTTTTTCTGTATATGCTCAGTCTCTTTCTAATATGTAAAATTAACAAATATTTTTTAAAAAGTATATTAACTTGAATTATAAAATACAATCACTTAATTTTACATGAAAAGTAATAATTTTTATAATTTATCAGTCATTTATAAAAATAGCAAAACATAGCTAATACAGAGAAAAATAATTTATTTGACTCCTATATATTTAACATAAATATTTTTGTATAAAAAGAACCCTATTCTTATGTTTTTATTTTCATTGTTTTATTTAGATCCAATTATAATATTTTTTTTAATGATACTATCGTAAATTTATACATTTTCATGCGTAAAAGTCTGAAATGTTAATATGTTATAAACGTGCCATATTGCGTAATTATGATGCACGTATTACATATCATCCTGAAAACACCTATCACCATCTCTATTGTCGTTAACAGACTCTCTATCACAATCTCCGCTGAGTCTACTTAGCACTGAGTTCAGTGAATGAAACTAGCAGGAATCATATCCTTATCCTTTGGAACGTTAGCAGGCTGTCACTGCTATTTAGTCAAGAGGGATACAAATCAGCAAGCTTGAATTGGTGAGCTGTCATGACTACCTGGTCACGAGTGATACAAATCAGCAAGTTTGAATTCGCTCATACATAAAATGAAAATTTTATTTTTCATCCTAAACATTTCTTATCCATTTGACATACTTGTACTTCTTAATTTTTCAGCAAATAGGAATTTTTATTAGCTACACAAATAGTTACGAAATTACATTAGATTTCCTTAGCACAAATTAAAGATTAATTACAAATTTTAACTTCCCTATATTATTTTATTGTTTATTAATTATAAATATAAATGTATTTTGAATATGAAATTTTTGAATAATGTTTAATTAAGTGACCTATAAAATAAAAGATATAAATGTTCTATTTATTATTTAATGATCTAAATATCAATGTTTAAATAAATGATATAAATGTTTATTTATCCATTTCAATTTTTTACGTGTAAACATTTTCATTTCTCTGTAGCGAAACGAACAATGAAAAACTGTGGTTATAACTACATTCAAATTGTCATAAATCTTTAAATGTATT
Source organism: Caerostris extrusa (assembly GCA_021605095.1). Classification (NCBI taxonomy): domain Eukaryota; kingdom Metazoa; phylum Arthropoda; class Arachnida; order Araneae; family Araneidae; genus Caerostris; species Caerostris extrusa. Next base: position 16,432 of record BPLR01000701.1, read on the forward strand.
GAAATTACAATAATAATATAATTGTAATAGTGTAGTATTATAGATTTTTTTCTGAGCCATGAGGCAAACTTCTATCAAATGTTTGTCAAATTCTGGTTGATGATCATGCACTGCAGTCTCATCAACCGCGATTTATTACCAAAGCACTATCTCAAACATTATATAATCACAATAACTTCTTGAAATAGAAATTACTTGGATTATAGAATAAGAGGATATTTATAAAATTCATCTAATTTTTGTCAGGAAACAATTTCTATTGTTTATTAATTATAAATATAAAAGTTTTATGAATATGAAATTATTGAATAATGCTTAAAAAAATGACTATACTTAAATAAAGGATATAAGTGTCTATTAATTATGGATATTTATTGTTTAATAATATGAATTTCTAAATGTTATAAAAATCAATGTTTAAATAAATAACTATAATTAAATAAAGGATATAAATGTATATTTATTAATTATGCCTGTTTATTATTTTGTAATATAATCTATGGTTTAATATATAAATGTTGTAAATGTCAATGTGCAAATAAATTATATAAATGTTTATTTATTCATTTCAGATTTTTATGTGTAAGCATATTAATTTCTCTGTAGTGAAACGAACAATGAAAATCTATGGTTATAACTATATTCAAATTATCATAAACCTTTAAATCTATTGAAATTGCAGTAATAATATAATTGTAATAGTGTAGTATTATAGATTTTTTTAAGCCATGAGGCGAATATTTATCATATGGTTGTCAAATCCTAGTTGATGATCTTGTACTGCAGGAACATCAACCGCGATTTATTACCAAAGCACTATGTCAAACATTAAATAATCACAATAACTTCTTGAAATAGAAATTAATTAGATTATAGAATTAAGGGATTTTTAAAATATTCATCCAATTTTTGTCAGAAGACAATGAATGAAATGTCAATGACCCTTATCCCCAAATGAAAAACACATTTATGAATCGCATTTATAGAAATAAGAAGAGTGAATATTTCTGCTCTTTAAATATTAAATGTAAAATAAAAGTCACAGGATTCTTAAAGCACAATTATTGAAACTAATTTAGCTTACAAAATAAAATCCGTTAAGAACATTGAATTACTTGAATAAAAATTAAGTTATTTTTTGAATAAATATTAAAAATATTTAAATTTACATTATTAATATTCGAAGAGATTTAAAACTTTTAAGTATTATAAATCCCAGAGATCTTTTCATGCAATAGAAAATTTCTTTAATCAAATAGAAAATTAAAATCATCCCAGCCATTGAATGTGATGCAAAAAATAAGTTTTCTAACATTAGTGGAAATAAGTTAAAAAAAAAAATCTGAGTTGCAAAGATCACTTTTGAGATTTATTCATTTATATTTAACGATAAATACACATCGGAAGTTTAATCTTTTTCTAAAAAATCTTTTTTAATTTTTTTTTTATTGATGGATTTCTTATTTTACTAATTTAATTCACTTTTAAAAAATGTTTATGTTTTTTTTTTTTTTTTTAAATAGATTTTATGGGATTTCATTTCAAGCTTTGATGATGAAACGTGTAAATGTTTAAAATACTAATAAAATTGCAAAAAAAAAAAGTAAATCTAAAAAGTTTTTTTTATTTATCTGCATTGAAAAAGATAAACCACTTAAGTTATCAAAGAAATCTGGATTAAAATTTCTTTACTGCTCGAATATAAATTTAAGTATCATTAGCGTGATGCATTTTTTTTTTTTAATTTCATGTTGCTGATATTTTGAAATAAAAGTACATCATACAGATAAGCAGAAGTTTGAAAATTTCCAAAAATAAAAATTGTATTTTGAACAAAATCAATTACTTTAAGAGCAATTTCCTGTACTTTAGGTTTTATTCAAAATAAATGATCGTCCCTCATATTTTTTTCTAGGAGTTAAGGTGTTAGCATGCTATGCATTTAGCAATCTAGCTTTTTTTTTTTGTCCTCAAGAATGGGGAAAAAATAATTTCATTTGAATGCAGATTTTTTTTTTTAAAATTTATCAAAAAATAATAATAATAATAATAATAATAATGATATTAATATCAGTTGAACTTTGCGAAGTTATTTAATCAACACAAACAAATAAGGTTCCATTTTTATATACCAAACTTTTAACCCTATAATGCATGGCAATATTCATGGAGAGTTCTGCAACCAGAAAATGCCTTCCTAAATATTTTAAACATTTTTTTTTATTTCTAACGGCAAGTTTAGACAACATATAATGGGACAATGGGACAAAACCACCTGTGTTCCACTGCAGAGCTCTAAGAAACTAATACTGAGAGCCAGACTGTAGACCGTGTTTGTAGATCATTTTTCAGTATCAGACCTTGTTCGGAGTTCACTACGAGAGGGTGGATCTATGTTGCACTCCATGTTTTAAACAAAACCATTTTAAATAGACACACATTCTTTCTGGTCTCTAAACTCTAGACTCCTTTAGTTTTCTCTTTAATTGAAAAATCTCAGAACATATTAGAAAAAAAAAAAGAGTATTTAATATGTGACGCTCCAATGGAAGTAGTTAAGCCAAGTACATCTAATCTCCTTGGCCAACACGAAATCCTTACTGAAACGATTTATCCTGTTCGAATGTAAATTTTCAAACGAGACAGTATATTACAATAGTGCAGAGTGCAAATCTACTATATGTCTTAATTTTGCAGAATTATCATTGGCAAAAGAATCATATTTTTTTCTCTTAGACTTTTTGGCAGTAAATAGACTTCCACGATTCTCTTAGAATATTAATTTTAACAGGTAAAAAAAATACTAATTATGCATGACAAAAATAAAAACCCATGATGCAGTAATATCTGTGCAATATATGGGGGACACTTTTAAGTAATGCAATCACACTGAGAAATCAGTGATTTCACCATTTAGTGCCTGATGCAATATAGCTGAAAAGTTACTAGATAATTTGCAATATTCTTGAGTCTATTATTCAATTGCCGTGTATACTAATATGAAATGTGATGTATGGTGTTTCTAATAACTCCAGTGGTTTTAAAATACTGATAAGGATAATTTATCGTGATGTAGAATTAGTTACGTAATATTAACTTTAATAATAATCCCAGATGCAAATACTTCTACTATATTTTAAATCTTAATGAATTTAATTAAAAAACATTTTATTTTAAAAGAATCAAATGAAGGATTATATTTTAATGGATGAATATAATTAATCAATAATGATTGCATGCTGGCGAAGAATAAAACCCCAGCACCAGCAAGAAAGCAGTGTGCTAGATATACTAAATTTGGGAAGCGTATTTATACACCTAACAGATGATATTTATTCAAATTTCCCGTAGAGTCAAAGATATAGTAGTTAAAATCAAATTTATTTTAAATAATGAATGTTAGCATAATAAGTGTTGTTTATCTGTCGGATTGGGGGTTGTGGGCTAGATTAGTCAAGGACATTTTAAGGACACGAAGGAAATTATCAGCAGATCAATATGTTGGAATGAAACCGTTAAATAGGACTTAGAAAAGGGAGATTATCTTTCCGTGTTATTGCAGAAAGTCTTTGCAAAGATGTATTCACAGTGCATAATTGTTGGCAGCAGTGGACGTGGGAAAATAATATTTCGAAGAGACAAGCCGAGGTCGGGTCCGCACAAGAACCACTACTAAGAGAGACAATCACCGTATTCGCAGCATGGTTGTAATGCATCATACTGCATCTACCGTATAAATTGAGCTTATGTTGATACAAGAACACTATTCCAGGTGACGAGTGGTTTTTAAACACGATTTCAGGTGGCGTTTTCCAACACGATGTCGTTCGTCATTATAGCACTGCTAGTTTGTCGATTTGTTTGTTGTTCTGCGAGATCATTAAAACTTTCTTCCATTGAAGTCGTAAGAGATATTATTGGGTGACAAATCTACAAGAATCAACAGCAACACAACATGAACAGACCGTTGCTGTTTTTACTCGCGAAATTCAACAAGTATGAGTCTTCATTCCACAAAATGCCAAACAGCACCCTGTACAACACAATGCAGGCTTGCATTTAAAAGGGTAGACACTACAGCGGTACTGGCTGGAAATTGCATCAAATAAATATGTAACCTAGACAAATGCTTTACCTAAATTTAATTTATTTCAACTAATATCCACATGGGAGGATTTCACTTTCCACCAGAGTATTTTTTAACAACAATACATAATCTATGATTTGTGAATTCCAGGTTATAAACAATATTGTAAAATACCTGTTTTTTATTTAAAAAATATTATTACTTTTCTTGATTAGACGAAACGTATATTCAGTAAAGTAAAATTTATCCTTATTAATAATTAATAATTAGTATTAGTATTGTATTAGTTACGAATTATAAAGTACTGGCAGTTCAAAATTCGAATATAAATATATTTATGGCATGTGTCAAAATGAAACATGTGGAATCACTGTAAGATTTATTGAAAAACAATTTTGTAGCTATGTACTTTCTTTTAAGTGGGTGTTACTATATTTTATTCATCATCTTTTATGTACTTCATCTGCAAATTATGACACATTATTTTAGAATTTTAGAAATCTATTGATGGTATTTCTTATATAAATGAATTTAATTTAAATGCAAAGGATGGGAAGAAATTTTCTGATATATTTAAATAATTTTATAAAATTCACTGGTTGTCATATGAGAGTATTTTATACACTAAAGTGCCTATGCTAGTCAATATTGATTTTGGTTTTCAAGCTCATAGCTTAATGTTTTACCAATAAATGATACTTTAAAGATAAATATAGAACGAGCATGATTTATTGTTTGTCCATTTTTTTTCGTCAGACTAGGCTCTTTTACTTCTTGTAAAAGCATGTCAAGACCAAGATGCCAAAAGAATTTCAGATTAGCATTGCAAACTGAAGAAAGGATTACCAAATAAGGCATTATTCCAAGGTAGTTTTTGAAACCATATTAGCAAATGTATTAATTAAAATTATTTATCAGATAGAAATAATAACCTACACCGTAATAAGTTTTGAGATTATTAAAAATTGTGCATTACAATGTAATAAGTTTTAAGAGCATTAAAAGAATAATCCACAACGCAATCCATTTTGTAAAAAAAAAATTAACTTAATCTAAACATACATTGTAACAAAAAATTAACAAAGATTGCATACTGTACATATTTTTTTTGGTACAGCAGAATCTATGCATTAAATTTTAAGGTTTTCTGCCAAAATCAAATTTAATCATCATCTTAAGGATTATAGTGAAAAGTAAACTTCACACGTCAGTTTTTAGTTTTATAATATTTTAATTGCTTTATGAATTTAACTCATTTTTTCTGTGCATTTAAAAGTGAAAATTCATAAAATATTTCTTTTGAGAAAGAAAACTGATATGTTCCGTGATAAAAGAGAATATTGGTTATGTTATTGAGTAGAAATAAAATTATTATTAATGTATATATATTTCACATAATTTTTAATGATCTTTACTTAAAGAATATAAAATATTTTTCAAATAAAACCGACAAGCACATTTCATTAAAAAAACAGCTCTACATTATTAAAAAAAAAAAGGATCATACATGCAAAATTCACGGAAGTTAATAATGTTATTTCATTTCATGGTAACATGTTTTTATCAATAATTTTAATTAAATTTGTTTCCAAGCTTGAAAGCGTTAAATACAAAATATATCAATGCTACTGCATAATACCAATGCTAATTACAGAAAATTCTTTGATTAATTCTATTAATAATTAAATTGCTCTAAATTCAATTCATTCTTTATAAGAGGAATTGACTTTCTTCTTGAATGAAGGAATTGAATATCGTCCTTTTTATTACTGTATAAAATAGTTAGTTAACGTTTATTTTGCATTAATATAAATCTTTTATACAGTTAGTTAACGATGTTATTTTATTTTAAGGTAATTTATGTTAAAATATAATTAATATATCATGTATTCCACAAACAATGTTTGAAATTTATCTGCGAGGACACCAGAATATTCCACCATATCTAGCAAAATTAAGTTTATTTCTCCAAAATAGAAAGTTGTTCTACTAAAAGTGATACTTCAAGTAAAATATTTCTGTGTAGAAGTATAAAAATATGTACAAAATCTAAATGGCAAAACAGAATTCTGACGAAATATCTAGATAAGACCTGCCTTAAAATAAAAATAATAAAATACTCGCAACAAATGTAAAATAGATTCAGCTTGTTAACCGAATACCACAGAAAAATAAAAAAAAAATAAAAATATTCTTTGAAGAAAATAATAAAATGAAACCCAAAACATTTTATAAATATGTATGCAAGAAAAATCTTGTTCAAAACATTTCAGTGATGTCCAACATGTTTATCCCTTTGAATTTTTATTTCTTCACAAAATCTGGAACATTTGTTATTCTAATCAGCGCCGTTAACTTTTTAAATTGAAAACTTTTTGAAGTCACTGGTTGTAAAAGCTATTGAAACCGATTAAGAGTCGAAAGGTTTTTTTTTTTTTTTTTTAAGTTCTAGAGTAAAAACTGGTCTCATGTTTCTTCTATCATTAAGATTTTTTTTTTAATAATTGGTTCATATATTATTTTTCTTCTGATGTTTTTAAAAATTAATTAATAATAATTAAAATTAGTATAAGAAAATAAATTTACATAAACATAAACATAGTATTACTTAAACCATTAATGGTGTATGTTGTTCGCCTTATATATCTTGTGTTTTTAAAATTATTTAATGTTAATGAAAATTAGTTTCAGAAAATAAATTCACATGAACATAGACATGAATGGTATGGTAATATGATATTATTTAAACCATTAATACTATATAAAACATTACTTATACCATTAATAGTGTATTATTGGAAAATAAATTCACATGAACATAACTGAGATTTATAAATAATGGATATAGACCTTTATTTTACATATTTGAAGTGATAGAAAACTGTATAAAAATGAACAAAAGTCCCAAAGATCTTGTTTTTGTGTATATTAATAAAATTTATAAGAATGACATTGTCTAAAACTCATTAGAATATACTACAATTAATTAAAAAAACGCAAAAACTTAGTAAAAGAAAATAATGAGTTTAAAGTGGTTCAAATAGTTATAAAATTAAATTTTTTAATAATTCAAGTTTATTAAATGTTTCAAATATTGAATAAAAAATCAAATGAATTTAAATCAAAACTTCTTCTCATCAATTCTTATATATTTTTTGAAAAGTTTTATGTAGTATTTCTTAGGTTTGGTCATTTTGAGTTCTATCTATACAAATTATTTGTTTTAAATATTTATTAAAAATTAAATAAATGCTATTTTACAACGCATTTTTTTACAAATAACATAACATACTACTAAACGTACATAACATACTACTAAAAGTACATAACATACTACTAAACGTATATAACATACATTACACATACATAACATTCTATGTAAACATACTTTTTACACTGGAGTTTCAGTAAGTTTCAAAATTATTGTTTAAATAATGAATTTTTTATTGCTACCAATAAAATTACGCCTGACAAATTCTCAAATAGTACATATCAAATTTTCAAAATACATTCATCTTAGTCTTCTTCACACAGAAGAAAAAAATCTATAAAACATAAAGTGCTTTTTCAAATCTCGAGACATGTAATTCAAGTAAAATATGCACCTGAAAGATTTATTGTTGGAAATATTTTCTGAAACTATTCGAAAAAATTTTTACTGAAAGGATTCTGAATAATAATGTTCTTCAAAAAGAATTTTTTTGACTATTCATGCACAAAATTTTTTATATTCAACAAAATGCAGTTTGATTTAAAGAATTTTCACATATATATCCTCAGCAGAATGCTAATGGCCCTTAAAAAAAAAAGTTGTAAAAAGAAAAAAATAAATAAATTTCCTAGATTTCAATTTATCTTGTGCAAACATTCTATTTTCATTTGAACTTTTATAAATTACGAAAAATTGGGGATTATAAATTTTCCATTATCATAAATCTATAAATCTATTGAAAATATAGCAATAGTATACTTCCTTGTGGACCTGAATGGCCGAGTGCTCTGGCGCTGACACATGCTTCGAGTTTACAGCAGTAAACTACAGCAGTATTTATTCTGGTTATTACTGGAACGTCTAATAAGTTCAATTCATTAGAATAATAAGAATCACAAAAATTATTTATAAAATAGTCATATTTTTAAAGTGACTGAGACATATCTACAGTATTCAATTAATATTCTAATTAACCCATTTATCTGAATTGAAATCATCTACACAACCGTATATGATTTCCATGTATTTTTTTGCACTTATGATGACATCCATGTATGACTTCAGGATATCATCATTTCGAGAATTTCAATTACTTAAATACAGAATTTTGCTCACATCTTACGAAGTTCTATTTCCTTATATGCCATCATATTTTGAAGAGTTCACGCACCGCATACTATGACAACCTAATTTCCAAACATGGAAATATTACATAAGTTAGATCCATAGTCAAATGATGTTGTTGATGTCATTTTTTTGCATGCGATTCCATCTCATTGTTTGATGGTAACGCACACGCTAGTAAAAAGAAAAGGGAAGTTCTACGTAGATCGACCTCTCGTTGTGCACTCCAGACAACATCTAATATGACAAAATGATCTACAAACACGGCCTTCAGTCTGGTTCTCAGAGTGAGTTTCTTAGAGTTCTGCAGTGGAACACAGGTGGATTGTATTTCGATATTGACGTAATTACTATTATGGAGGCAAATTTGTCTCACAATAATATTAAATGCTATCCTTTTAAGGGATTCACTACTTATTTTATTCCCAAGGCAGAATAGCAGCATTTTTAATAGGTGTGAAGTCACACCTAACCGCTGAATTTCAATTTGTGGCTCTGGTGATGAACAAAAGCGATGTTGACCTTATGAATATATTTAAATTTGATGAACACTTTAAAATCTATTCAATTTACTCCCTTCCCTGGAGTACTCCGGATTTTTCATTTCTTGATGTTTCAAGAAACTTCCATTTAAATCGGTGAATTTAACGTCCATTCACTAAGATGAGGATATAGTGACATAATTAAATGTCATTGATAAAGAACGAAAAGGTAAGATCGTTTCTCAGCGATTGTCATTTCTTTCTAAAACGTGTAGAATCAATGACAATTATGACAATTTCTCTCATTAACATCTGAACTGACATTTGCTAGTTTCCTGAGTTTTTCCATAAATGACCTGCAAATACCTTCAATTTTTAAATGTAAAGAATTAAATTTTACAGTAAGGTGCTGCAGTTTTTAAATTATCTCTGAGATTCTACGGTATCATGAATACCTTGAAGTGATCATAGTGACATTAATTAGTTTATGAACCGAATGCTTATTAAGTAAGTGCTCTCAAATAGGGAAAAAAATTACATCTTGGAAAATTATTTTAATAACTTTAAACATTTATCCAAAAATTTGCCATTTACATGATGTTGTTCTTAGGGAAATCATAATAATTTCGCCATTGGAATTCATGTCCATGAGTGGGCTGCAAATAAGCGGACTATAAAACTGTCAAGGTTCAAAATTTATAATGCTGATAACGTGTGGAAATTTAGACGGCAACACGCATATCTAGGTATCACATCGTCATGATGGGATTAATATTTTGGTCAAACTTTTAATTAATTTTTCACACTTAACTACTTAAAACTGAAATGAATAGATTGTACTTCTATTTTAACCTAATAGGATCTTAACAAGTACACACAAATTTAAATCTGCGTAACTAATATTTGTGTAACATTAGCAGAAAGTTTTGAATACGATAAATTAAAAGAGACTTACATCAATGATAATAATATTCCTCATAGTCACTCCATGTTTTTTATTTCATATTGTCAAAATAATATTTACAATTATTAAGAGAAATTTATTTATAAACACGATCCCATTTCAATAAAAAAAATTAATCTCAGCTGTAGGATAAATATCGTTAAACATTAACATTAATTCCAATTAATTAACTATATTTAATATACCAGTTACATGACTTTAATTTAATTATCTTTGATTCTAAAATGTAAATGTTGGTACAATTTATTTTAAGGATTAATATATTTTCTTATAATAGTAATTCACAATTTAGAAGTAAAATACATAACATATAACACTTGAAACTTTACATGTCTTCCTCATCTTTATTGGCGCAACGTCCCATGGTGGATCAAAGCGGCCTGCCTATTGGTAGATTTCGAGACAGGAGATGTTTTCTTTTCTACCGGGTAGGGTTCTCAGCCCTAAAATCAACTCTCTACAATTAGATCAGACCGACACCTACTATTTAAGTTGATTCCAAAACATTAAACACATCCATGGATCCGCCAGGACTCGAGCGGCCTGATGGACAATTGGATTGTGCTCTGCCTATTGAAATCACAAACTTCAGGTTCAAATCCTGGTGTGGCATGGATGTTTGTTAAAGGTTCGGAATTCACGTCAAGATATAGATCCTGATCTAATTAGCATAAAGTGTGCACAAAATGACGGTAGAGTGTCATTCCAAAACAAACCAAACCGGGACTCGAACACCAAACCTGTAGCACCACGTACCAGAAATCCTAATATGTCACAAGTCCTAATATGTTACAACTCATGTCACGACTTCTAATATCAAATCTCAATAAATGATGTAATATTAACAAGAAGTGAACAGATTGATAATCATATCCTAAGATTTCAAAGCTTCCCTTATATATTGCCTATTGGGTTTAACAGAGTTTGATTAATAATAAAATATGTAAAATACCAATATTTTTGCAAATCTAGGATACGAAAAATTTATGGCCTTTGTAGATTCTCCTATATTAATTGGATATATACCAGAGTAACAATTCTCATTCTAGATAAGGACTTAAATAGTCTCACAGAATTTATCTAGAAAGGGTCACTTCCCCACTAATGTACCATGCTAAAACTTCTCTATCAATCTGGATTTAACAAATAGCGAATACATCTCCTACAACACATCTTTCCTACTCAACAGCCCCGCATTCACAGCTCATCACTTGAAATTAATGAATTCAAACCAGCAACTTAATCCTGATGAATGTCCCAGCGCTATCGAAAGGAGACAGTCCATACTCATTAAACTTCCCCATAGCACTCAGCAAACAATTTCTGCGAAATTCCCCGCTTTCTGCAAAACCCAAGATTGATGGGCAGCCGCTCGACAAATAGGTATTTATGTACTGACATCCCGAGATGCCTCTTTGTGTGCACTCACAATGGGAAGAATGGGGCGTTTAAAGAGCAAAGAAAATTAATTTGCTTCTGAAAATATCGATCTCGTTCCCAAGAATGGATTCAAAGTATGCAAATTATTCTTTTTTTCCTTGTTTTCGCTGCAGTCCTGCAGTAATGGCGCCTTAAATGCAGGAAAGTCTTTTAATGACTTGAACTGATTTCATTAAGTATATAGTTTACGTTTGAAGAAGAAAATGACAAAGAAATAGTTTCGTCTTTTTTTTTCTTCCGAAAGATCGGGAGGGTTTAGTGAATTAATTATAGCGATCTCTTTTTTTCTTTAAGTCGTTTACAAGGATTCTATGCGGATTTTTACGTTGAGTGAATAAACTATTAATGCTCTAAAATCTCATCAAAAGTTCTTATGAATCATAAATTAATTAATTTGTGTTAGTGATTTAAGAGATTTTATTCTGATAATGAAGTGAAATTAAAGTCCAGATGCAATGATTTATTTCCAATTTATTCTTATTTTATTAGTCTTTCCTTGCAAATTTATTAATGATAAACAATATTTTAAAAATAGGAACCTATTAGAAATGCATAAGAAATAGTACTTTGATACTTTATTTATCATATTTATGGATACTCTTTTCATGATTATGGATATTTTATTTATCCAGATTATGAATACTTTATTTATCAGGATTATGGACACTTCATTATCATGATTATGGGTACTTTATTTATCATGATTATGGATACTTTAAATATCATGATTTTGTCAACATTCTGCTAAATGTTTTATAAGTTTGCATATATAATGAGTTGAAGTTTGACCTTTATTTTTTTCATTATTTCAGTAAACTATATGCAGGAATTCACGATAAACTCTGAACTAATTTGCTTAAAATGAATAAATTATTTTGTCTAATTAGTTAAATTTAGTTAGCCTAAATTTATTGGTCCTGGCCCAATTAGCCCAAAATGTGTACAAAATGACCATAGATCGAGAAACCAAACCGGGATTCGAACTCTAAACCCGTGGCACCATGCACCAGGACTTTGCTTGTCCCAAATCCTAATATCAAATCTCAATAATTAATGCAATACTAACCAGAAGTGAACATATTGATAATCAGATCCTAAGATTTCAAAGTTCCCATTATATATTGCCTATTGGGTTTAACGGAGTTTAATTAATATTAAAATATGTAAAAAACCAAATATCTTTCCAAATCTAATGAAAGGCTTATGGCCTTCCTAGATTCTCCTATATTAACATGATATAGACCGGAGTAACAATTCTCATTCTAGATGAGGACTAACGTAGACTTACAGAATTTATCTAGAAAGGGGTATTTCCCCAACAATGCACCATGCTAAAACTTCGCTATCAATCTAGATTTAACAAATAGAGAATACATCCCCTTACAACCCCTCAAAAGCCCCCATTCTCAGCTCATCACTTGAAATTAATGAATTAAAACCGGCAACTTAATCCTGATGAACATCCCAGCACTATCAAAAGGGGACAGTCAATGATCGTTACACTTCCCCATAGCACTCAACAAACAATTTTTGCGAAATCCACCGCTTTCTGCAGAACACCAAGATTGATGGGCAGCCGCTCGACAAATAACTATTTATGTACTCGACATCCCGAGATGCCTCTTTGTATGTACTAATAATGGGAAGAATGGGGCGTTTAAAGGGCAAAGAAAAATTAATTTGCTTCAGAAAATATCGCTCTTTTTCCCAAGAATGGATTCAAAATATGCAAATTATCTTTTCCCCTGTTTTCGCTGCAGTCCTGCAGTAATGGCGCCTTTAAATGTAGAAAGTGTTTTTAATGACTTGAACTGGATTTCATTAAGTGTACAATTTACGTTTGAAGAAGAGAATGACAAAGAAATAGTTTCGCCCTTTTTTTCTAGAAGATCGGGATGGTTCAGTGAATTAATTATAGTGATTTCTTTTTCCTTTTAGTCGTTTACAAGGATTCTGTATGGATTTTTACGTTGAGGGGATAAACTATTAATATTCTAAAATCTAATCAAAAGTTCTTATGAATCATAAATTAATTAATTTTTTTTAATGATTTAAGAGATTTTATTCTGTTCATGAAGTCCAGTTAAAGTCTAGATGGAATGCTTAATTTCAAATTAAGGTTTGTTTTATTAGTCTTTTCTTGCAAACATGTTGATTATAAACAATATTTTTAAAATTTGAACCTATTACAAATCCATAAAAAATAGTACATGGATATTTTATTTATTATAAATAGGGATACTTTATTGATCATGATTGTAGATACTTTTCTTATGTTTCTGGATACATTTTATCATGATTTTGGATTCTCGTTATCATGATGATTTATTCTTTATTGATCATGATTACAGATACTTTATTTATGATGATTATGGATATTTTATTTCTTTTGATTATGGATACTTTTAGCATGATTATGGATTATTTTTAGCCTGTTGATGGATTTTTTAATATATCATGATTATGGATACTTTTTAGCATGATTATGGATTATTTTTAGCCTGCTGATGGATTTTTAATTTATCATGATTATGGATACTTTATTTATCGTGATTATGGATACTTTATTTATCATGATTATGGATACTTTATTTAACATGATTATAGATACTTTATTATAGATACTCCCAAACGTAACGATTATAGATACTTCCAAACGTAAATTTACTCTCATTTCGAATACACAGTTTATCTATAACCCAATACATATTGCAGACATCAGAACGTTAATGCAATGAAATTTAATCAAACATAGTCTGTTTAAATTAATTATTTCCTACCAAATTAGGGCAGAAAACTTTAGCTGAGAAATTCTCTGAATAATAAACAATCAGATAGGCAAATTATATGCAGTCATTTGAATTCTTAATAGGACGTCTTAATGCTTTTGGTCTACTGTTTCTGAATTTATATCTTTAACAAATGCTTCATTTTCTATACATAATATATATACTTAAAACAATGTTTTCAATAACAGATAAATCATTTTATTTTTGACAGTAGACGAGAATTTCTATTTTAAAATCATTGTTGAAAAAAATAAAATTTTTCATTGAACATAAGATGTTTTATAGTCAATGAAGTTGAATTTATTAAATGTTTTTTTTCAATCCCGCAACAGAAGGATAATACCCTTTATCGCAATTCTGTAAAACAGGCTTAAATCTACTGTAAAGAAGTAGTGCATAAATAAAGACAACTCGCAATGTAAAGAATTACCGGAGCTCTAAAAAAGAAACATTTGTATGCAGGACTTTCAAAAAAGAAACATCTATTCTAAGTGATGTCGGGCACTAAAGAGCAGAAATGAATCCTAAGCTTCAACGAATTTCAGCTCTCATATATCTGAAATAAAATATGGTATCATAAATTTATGGAGCAAAAATGTTTATGTTCATATGTTTAAAATATGTTTTACTGCATTATTTATGGCATGTTTTTCACGAAGAAAAGTGGAATTTATGGCCAGGGGTAATCGGTAAGAAATTATGATCGAAAGTTTTGTCAGAGTTATATAAATGTATGTCATAACATTTAAAAAAAAAAAAATGAAATAAATGCTATGCTTTATTACTTTGTGAAAATTATTAGTGCAAAAAAAGGAACCGAATCGTAAAATGTATGATAGTAAAAAATTAAAAATCAACAGATTAAAAATGGTGTACGTTGCAGAAATAAACAGGAAAAACACATTTGGTTTCATAAAATTAGTCTAGAACTAGACCTAGGCCTGGTGAATAGTATATTGTAAACTGGCATTGAAAATACTTGGTACAAAACTCGATATAAGAAGTCAAATTGAAGTATACATGTTTAAAAGCGGCCTGATGATTGGCTAGCTTGGTATTACAGGCTTGGTACAGGCTTGGTACAGGTATTACAGGCTTGGTATTACAGGGCTTTAGGCTTTAGGCCTGAATGTTTGTTAGTGTTTCGGAATCCATATTACACTGTAGGTTCCGGCCTGTTTAGCCCAAAACCCATGTTTAAAGTCAAAATTGTGCGGGATAAATCCGTAGAATGCAAAGTCGATCCATTAAATTCAGATTGGTTTGATTGGTTGCTCTACGGTAATTTTCTGCACACTTTGGACTAATTATTCCGGGATCTGCATTTTAACGTGGATTGTGAACCACTAATAAACATCTATGCCACCCGCCAGGATTCGAACCTGAAGCACCAAAACCAAAGCGCTAGCCAATTGGTCATCAGGCTCTTATTAAGTTCAGAATGTGCATAGAAGAGTGTGAAATCAATAGATGCCAAACTTGGGGATGCTCTTTCTAAATGGCTGTTATCAAAATGTGAGTGCAAAGTAGCAGGCACCCTGGGTAATTCTGAATTGGCACTTTTCTAGAGACAAACTAATCAGCATTTGAAAAAAGAATGGAATTGATTTTATCATTTGCTGCATAAAAATATACAAAAAATAATGGATTAAGCTCTTAAAAATTAGTTTTAAAAAATTATTTATAGCTAAAAGCAATAATATTATTTTTCCTAATTTGAAATAAATAACTCCATAAATGTATCTTCTTCACTGGCGCATTCAATGTGAGCCCCGGCTACTAACAGATTCCGAGAAGGATGTTTTTATTGTTACGGGGTTATTTGTAGGGTTGACAACCTTGCGTCTAGCGCTTCTAAAGTCATATTAGACCAGGACCTACTGTTTAAAGGGGATTCCGAACCACTTTAATCATGCATGGCACAGAACGTCAGAGCGCTACTCACTCGGCCATCAGTTTCTTTCATAAATGTATCACACCATCGAAATATTAATTTTAATTCATAATTTAATTGATCAAAATATAAATATTTCAGATAGAGGACAGATTTTTTTTTTTTTTTTTTTGCTTTTTAAAAACATCATTTATGAAAATGATTTGAATAACACAAATCCTAACTATCTATTTATATGAAACTTTTTATATGGTTTTTACTATTTCATAAACTTTCAAACTCAAAAACTATATATTTATGCTACGTTTATATTTGTACAATTATTTGCAGTATTTTTCGTTTATTTTCATTAAAATTAAACGTAAGAAAAATAATTATTCTATCTTAATAAGGTTTAAAAAAGCAAAATCTTCGTGATATTTCCAACCGAAAACATATAAATTACTTCATATATATATATATATATGGTATTTCACAAATAAATTATGTTTTTTCTTTGTTATTTATTTATTTTTAATAAATGAATTTAATTTAAAAAGCAACTTAAAATATTCATATTACTTTCGATTTGTACAGTCATGTATTACAAACTCCAGATCTTAATTTTACTCAATGTTAGAGTAACTGGCATTATTTATAAACTGTAGTGTATATGTAATGTTGGTCGAGTGACTATTGCTCTGGCGCTCGATGTCATAGGTTTTGAGTTCGAGTCGCGCCGGTGCCACGGTTGTTTATAGTAGTTCGCAATCTACTTTAAGCCGTAGGTCCCGTTCTAATATGACTGTAGAGCGATAGGGGATAACCCTTCCCGAAAAATGGAAAAAAAAAAGGTACTATCCCGAAATCTGCCAGTAGGCCAATGTTCTTGGCCCACCATAGGCTGTTGCGCAACAGAAGAAGATTGGTTTGGTTTTTTGGGCACATTTTAGACTGCTTAGACCGGGACCTACAGTTAAAAGTGGATTCCCAAGCACTAACAAACATTCATGTCACCTCTAGGATTCGAATCTGAAGCCTGCGGTACCAAAGGGCAGAGCGCCAGCCAATTGACCATCAAGCAGCTCACTGAAGAAGAAGAAGAATATATATATATAATAAGATTTTTTTATCTTTGTTAATACAATATTGAGAAACGTGAGAAATTATTTAGCTGGGTATTTTAACTGTATACATACCACCTCACACAATGGTAAGTTTAAAGGAGAAAAAAATGTATATTGAACTCGACGTAATGTGTACTTTTATTTTCGATATGAATTCCGAGTCAGGATATTGAGACCCTAAAAAAAGTGAGTGATAGAATTGGATGGAAATTAGACAAGTTCTTTCTGGTAATGCTACTTCAAAACGTGATCCGAATCTCAAAAAAAGACTTGTAAGGGTAGTGGCACTTTTATCAAAACCCCACGAACAACTAATGTAACTACTGGCATTTACTTTATAAATGCCAATATTTCTACGCAACTCAAACTATTTCGAGGTATAAGGGCATTTTAATCAAAAACAATGCATTTATTTTATGATTATTTCTAAAATAAAACTGTTTATATTTAAACAGTTATAATAAATAAATCGACGAATTACTTGTGAAGTTTGTAACACAACATTTTTATCATCAGTAAACAACTACATATATTAATATAATCATTATAATAATTCCAAAATGTTTAATTTAGCAGTAGGGAATGATGCCTAGTGACTAGAGCTCTGGAGCTCGGTGCCACAGGTTTCGGATTTGAGTCCCGGTGGTGCCATGGATGTTTGTTTCTGAATCCACTTTAAACCGTTGGTCCGGGTCTAATATGACTCTGAGCGTATGACTGACAGCCCAACCCCGTTAAACAAATTCCCTTTCTTTTATGCCGCTTACAACGCTATCTATTAATGTACTTTGGAACTTTTTTTGATACCGTACCATTTCCCCCTTCTTCAAGTATCTTCAGGTAAAATTTGAACTCATGGTGACGAGTGATTATATTTTTATGGCATTTTGAAAGTAGGACTTTAATTATAATCACCCTGTACATATGTACATGCCTTCAAACTAGCTTTTGTTCACTCTCTTCTATTAAACATTTTAAAATGGCCACAATCTAATTCGTAATATGATCGTTAATCTCCCAAACGTAAATTTACCCTCATTTCGAATACGCAGTTAATCAATAACCCAATACATATTGCAGACATCAGAACGTTAATGCAATGAAATTTCATCAAACCTGCTCTGTCTAAATTAATTATTTCCTACCAAATTAGGATAGAAAACTTTAGCTGAGAAATTCCCTGAATAATAAACAATCAAATAGGCAAATTATATGAAGCCATTCGACTTCTTAATAGGACGTTTTAATCCTTTTGGTCTACTGTTTCTACATTTATATATTTAACAAATGCTTCATTATCCCATATATATAGAATATATATACTTAAAACAATGTATTAAATTACAGATCAAATATTTTATTTTTACCACTATACGAGAATTTCTATTTTAAAATTGTTAAAAAAAAGTTTACAAATGTGAATTACATTTCATTGAATTTAAAATTGTTTACAGGTTTATGATTTCGAAAAATTATTTAATATAAAATTTACTTAAATATTTAATACAAATTTATATTTAAAGCATTTTACTTAAATACGCTATAGTAAATAATTTATCATCATCAATAGCATGACAGCCCAGGGTGGGCCAATACTTTCCTTTTGAAGAGATTTCCATGTAGTTCCTCTGGGTGCCAATGGTCCTCCAATTCTTAAACTTCAGTACGGCAAAAATCGTTTTCAAGTGCGTGGATCCATGGCAATTTGATGGGTCGTCCTCTTCCTCTTTTGTCTATGTGGCTTTTCCAAAACGAGTCTTTTTACAGGGTTTAAATCATTTATTTTAAATACGTGAGAAGCCCCAGTTTAATCTATTGATCTTAATAAATTTTATAATATATGGGTATTTATAGCATTTATAAATTTCTGCTTTGTACCGCCTTCTTCAACAATCACTTTCCTTAACACCTCCAAGAATAGCCCTTAAAAATCTTCCACTCAAATATACCCAAATGGGCCTCATCAGATCTTATTTCATCAGTCCATGTTTCAGAGCCATAGACCAAAATAGGTCGAATAAATGTTAAAAAATTAATTTTAGATATTTTAAAAGATATAATTGTCGTGATAAATATCTCTTTTCTACATTTTATAGATATATGTGTGTAAGACCCTATATCTTTGTGCCGCAAGGTCAAGGACAAAAAGAAGCTGCATATTTTTACCCTTTATCATGACTCGTCGATTTAAGACACACGGATTCAAGGAATTAGTCTAGATGTTGTTATTGACCAAGTTGGATAAGAAACAACAACAACAGTATTATTTTTATTAATTCTGTTAACACAATTTTGATTATTTTATCCTGTAAAATCTTTCATTCAATAAATATTGCATAAAAACACATTTTTGAAATAACATATTCCATAAAAATCCATTTGAAAATCTTTCATTAACACCATTTTGCCAAAATTTGAATAATTATTCTTATATTCTAGATTAATAAAGATTTCGTAAATTATTTTAACATTTTGTAAAACATAAATTGAGTATTATAAATTACTTAAAAAATTTTTTTTGCACTTAAAATGTAAATTTATTAGTAAAACGATGCTTCTTTAACTTTTATTTTTATATTTTGAAAAAAATATATCTAAAATTTATACCAACAACTTACCGCACATTTATTAAAAATATGTAAGATACCATACATAATAAAAAATTTTGTATGGTTTGAGTTCCAATAAAGCCATAGGTAACAACAGCAACAATAGAATAAGAAATACCGCATATAATGCATACATGAATTAAAAACGGGAATTTGTATATCAAATAAAAAATGCCAGCGATAAGAATCACATTAAAATGTTGAATGCTGTTTATTAAAAATGGTTAAACAGATTATAAATATTTATCTTGGAAAATTCTAAAAATTTTGTAAAGATACTAAATATTTAATATTTCCAAAAGCGGATTATCATTTTAATTTGAAAGCAAATTTTTGCAACATTTTTTTTAAGAATAAATATGACATTCAAATGATGACAAGAAAAAGAAAGACTCTTTACATAGACAGAAAATTCTTCTTCCCTGAGGCCTAACTAATATTGGACACAAAAACAACAACTCTCTGTTTCCCTTTGTATTATCCTGAAAAGAGGGTAAACATTTCATATCTGTGCTAGCATAACAAAGGTGGTTTTCATGCCCGAAACGAAATATGTTATTTCTTCTTTACCTTATCGAAAAAAATTTATATCACAAGTTTTCCTTCAAAAAATTACACAAAGCACTTTATTGAAAATATTGAAGGGAAACAGAGAAAAAAAAGGATATTGGTAAAAACAGAGTTCACATTCTTTTGAGAAAATATCATGCTTTAAATTTATTTATTCCATTCTATATGTTTTTCAAAAGAAGTAATATTAAAATATATTGAAAAATGTACACATCATTAATTTGTTACTATTTCACCATTGATGTATTCGAAATTCTCTGTTAGTTCAAAACCTCGATATTAATAAAGTTTTCTAGATTTATTGAGTATTATGTTTTATTATGGATATCCTCCAGGCTTTTGCAATATTTTATCTATTGATAGTAATCCAAAATCTGGAAGATTATATTAATATGATCTCCCAATCTTTTGTATTCAAATGTTAAATAAGACACACAAATTTAAAAAAAAAAAAAAAAAAAGTGCTTAGTTGGGAAAATAATCATTTGACTGCGGTAAAAATATAATATGTTTAAAGCAAAGTATGCTTTTTTTTACTAATAGATAACTATAAGCAGCATATCCTTAAATATTCGAGTTTTATATAAACTGGATTTACATCCAATTAACCGCTAAATAGTTCATTCCAGTCATCTATTTCTGTACTGTCCTATTTACAGTCCAGTTCAATCGTCTACTACTACTACTATCCTATTTACAGTCAAGTCCAATCATTACTAAATATGGAAATTAAATTAAAAGTCTACTCATAACTTATAATTTTTTTATGTGCTACGATGTGATAACTGCCCTTATAATATACATTGTTTCGCATCATAATTCATAATAATTGTATAATAACTTCTGTGGGATGATAAGTATTTTCTTATTTCAACGTTAGGTAAGTATATAATATGTTGTTTTCTTCTGATGGCCATCGTTTTCATCACCATTTCTGTCGGTTTTCAATTATATCTGCAGTCATGACAACTATAGTCTCTCGTTGTAAATCTCCGCCTAATCACTCAGCAATATCTGTTTTAGCAAGGATTTCGTAAACAGGAAATCTTTGCGGCAGGCCTAACATATTAGATGCGATAGACAATCATAGATAGGAGTAGCTTCACTTCATCCATTGTCTGGTTGATGCCAGAATCGTCCGCCAGGATTTCTACGGAATTGTTGGTTTAATTTCTTTTTAATATTAACTTATTTAATTTAAATAAAGAAATATAAAATATTTAAATAAAAAAAAATATAAATTTTTAAATAAAGAAAATTATTTTTTCAATAATAAAATTTTTTTTCTTTTTATTAGTAACTTGATTAAAAGGTAAAATTCGATAAAAACGAATTCTGATAATTAGAACGCTATTGTATGCTTTTATATTAGAAAATTATTATAGATTCTGGTGTGTTATTTATAATGGATGTAACTTAAGAAATTAAAAAAAAAAATGTTAAGAATTTTATAACTATTTATTTTTACCATTAGGGTGTTTACCTATATTTTCTTTTTGCAAAACTTAAAATTTCCAAAAGCAGCATGGAAAATGTTTTTATAATGTTTTACGATGTAAAAATATTATTATTTATATACAGTTTCCTATTAAAAAAAAATTTTTTATAGAGCTAGATTTAGTAAACTAAATTATTTACACAAAAATATAAAAATAAGTACCACCCTCAAAATTATGAAAGTTAAGAAATGCAGTAGCAGCAAAATTTTTATAACATTTTCAAAAGGCTTATGAAGAAAGGTCTTTTTTCGTGAAAGAAAAAAATCTACTTCCATACTTTATATAGCAGAGAAAAACTAAATAAATACGAGATATTAACTCGGGCCTCAATAGGTTTTGAAGCCTCAGAATGATTGTATCAGCCATAGCTCCAGAGTCAACTGACTGAGAAACCTTAACGGGTATAAAGCCCTGCTGTCACGAGCGAAGTGCGCTCCTGAAGAGTTAAGCTGACAACATATTTCAGAAGACACGACGCTCAGACAGCTGAGTCCAACAACTGGACTGAAAGTTTCACAAGAAACACTTTGGGCAGAGGAATTTCTATTAGTTCTTACCAATCGATCACTTTGCAAGTCTCTTGGGGACAAATCCAGTGAATTTTAGGAAAATAAATTGCTCAGGGTTCTGCAATGATTCCAAAGTTGATGTTCATTTTTTAGCGAAGCTGTATATTATTTTCTTTAATTGTATTTATGAGAATATATTTTGTCTTTGTATTGTAGTGGATGGTAAGGGAAGGAAATTCTGCATGATTTCTATTTTGAAAGCAGTGTAACATGGATAATGCTAACTTTGAAATTGTGAAATAAATATCTTTAGAATTCTACAGCTCAATTAAACAACAATGGATGCCAACAACTTCTAAAACCTAATTCCTTTTTTTTTTCAATTCAGAAAATACTGAAAAGAGATAATTTTCTTTAACAGTTCTTGAAAATTTACTGTAAAATGTAAAAACCTTTAAAATCATCATTTCATTTTTATTTTACATTATAAGGGTAAAGTTTCTAAATGTATACTGGCATCAGTTTGATTTCATCCGATAAAAATTCTAATGATTTCATAACCATGAATGGATTAATACAAACCAATAGGAATGCATACACAACACTAAATTCATGATGTATTCACACTTCTAAAAATTATTTTATCATTATCACCATACAGCATATCATGAGCAGTAGAATTATCTTTAAAAAACATAAATAAGTAAGTATGGTGAAACACGTTTTAAGTTGCAGTTTAGAGCCATTTTGTAAAAAGTAAAAAAAAAAAAAAAAGGAGATTCCGCATCATTAATAACATCAACATGACTGGTATCCTATACTATATTCCCTATGCGAGTCTACAGTTCTGTCAATGATGTTGATGTTGATTCCCTGAATTTATGAAGTTTCTATAAATAATATTTTTATCATAAACTATAAGATAAAACATTTACATTGTTTCTATAGCATTGATGATGTACTACTTATAGCAGAATATATGTACTACTTATACACTCAAGCGCCAAAACATTATGACCACCCCTACATTTTGCAATGAACTCGCATGGATGACGTGGAAGGCACGTGATCAGGTGGAAGTGGTATTAATAACATCGACATGACTGGTAATTCCTCAATAAGGGTGGTGCAGGCATCTTCTTTCTACTTCCAAATGGAAGTAAATACCATCATAAAGTGTACACAGGCCTGATAGCTTCAAACTTCACCAGCGAGCTCATAGCAATTAAAATTTAGCATAGCAATTAGTTGCTTTATATCTAAATGACTCAAATATCTCAGGCCTCACTGACGGGTTAGTGATTTTTGACTACAAGTCGACTCTGGAAGCAATTAAAAAAGGGAGATACTAACATCACTTCTGCGATACATGTTCTGCTAGAGATTCTACATTGTAGATGCAAATCATGTCATCTTCGATGGATTCCCCGCACATGTCAACACTGATGGCAACGAATGCGCTGACACTTTAGGCAAAGAAGCTTTAGCAATGATCAACCCAGGACTACCATCACACTTGCAGATGCTAACGCAGTTGCCAAAAGCCGACTCATTCCTCATAACTTTAAGAAGCCACTAATCACAGACTTCAACTGCCCTAGGAAGCTGGCATCAGTCATTATCAGACTCAGAACTAATCATTACAGAGGGATGAAGATTCCCCCAGACAAGACCAGGGAATACATCCCCTGCAGAAATTGCCGCAACGCTTTCCTAACACCAAACACATTCTAGAGTGCCCAGCACTTACTTCCCATGTTTTGCAATTGGGTATGGTGCCAATCGAGACCAACTTAAGAGAAGTCCTGTATAGTGAAGCGGCGCCATTGCTTTTGCGGGCCGCTATCATACTTTTGACTTGATCTGACATTAACAATTATATTTTAAATCCATGGAAACAATAACAACAACAACATGACTGGTATCCTATACTATATTCCCATGCGAGTCTATAGTTCTGTGAATGATGTTGATGTTGATTCACTGAATTTATGAAGTTTCTATAAATAATATTTTTTTATCATAAACTATAAGATAAAACATTTACACTTTTTCTATAGCAATGATGATGTACTACTTATAACAGAATATATGTACTACTTATATATATGTACTACTTATACGAGAATTACTACTGTGTGATTGACATAAAACTGTTAAGGCAAAAGTATTTGAAAAATTTCCAGAAAACATTCATAAAAGAAAGGCTTCAATAGATTTCAATCAGATATGAATTTTTAAATATGGTTCATATAGGAAAGTAGGAACACTGTATTTTTAAAGGTTTTAAAAACAGCATCTATGTAATTGCTTAATTTTTATGAAAAAATCTAATCATATTAAGTGAAAACCGAAACATTGTCCAAACCTAATGGAAAGGGTCTAAACGCAGTGAAAATGTTACAGTTGACAGCATATTTATATGTATCTTAGTAAAGTTTGTATGTAAATTTTTTAATAAATTCAACTTCTCAAAAATTATATAGAACTTAATGTTTTGTTTAATAATTAACGATTTAACTATTATTATTTTTTATTTTTTTCGACAGTTTACACAAAATAATAAATAAATTCTTCATTGGTTCTACAGCCCTTTGGTAGGCAAAGGGCCCACTGGCAAGTTTCAAGATAAGAGATGTTTTCTTTTTATGAGATAGGGTTGTCAGCCCTATGTCCAACTTTCTACAGTCCTATTAGAATGATTTAAAGTGGATTCCAAACCACTACAAACACCTATGCTCGACCGGAGCTCGAACGCGAAACCTTTGACACCGAGAGCCTGAACGCTAGTCATTCGGCCATCACGGCCAATAAATATAGTATGTGATGAAAGTAAATCAAAATTTTTTGCTGAACAATCTTCATTTTTTTTTATAAAATTATTCATTTGTATTTAACCATGACTTATTATAATTTTAATTATAATTATGTATTTTATAAGAAATAATACATAATTCATTTTTTAATTACCTTTTCTACAATTAAAAATGGACTATAAATTAAAGTGAATTGAAAAGATTTTGGAAAATTATTTTTGTACGATTATTTTTCTTTAATAAAATACTATAATAATAACAACGTATGGAAATATACAAACTGCAAATAGTAGTTCAATTCAAATAGTAGTAATAATACAAGAACTGATTCAAATATATATATCAAACATTCTCAACAATGGAAAGTAAACGAAATGTAAAAATTTCATCTTATTCAAATTCTTAATGAAGTATAGCCAAACTACTTACATCAATTTAAACAAACACGCATTTCCCTTTTCTTTTGCTATGTTTTTAATTAGTGAATGCAATTTTTCTTACCCTTGCAAATGAAAGAGGAAAATGAAGCATTTCCTTGCATGAAGATGAATGTCTTGTAATGATCTCATTTGTTTCTGTAAATATTCATGCTATTCCCATACTAACTAATACAATTTAAGTTAACAATTTTTACATATTTTAAAAAAAGCTTGTACTAGTTTAGTTTAGATGCAAAACAGCACATTTGACTTACAAATGAAAGTTAGTTGTGCATATTTAATGATTTGAAACAACACACATAGAATATATCTTATATAGAAGTCTGTTCGCAATAACTATGACAAATTTAGTAAAAAAAACATTTGCTTACACATACAATGCTTTCCTCAAAACAGTACATTGAAATAATGCGTAGTCTGGAATGGCTTCAAAAAGGCTTTTTATGTTGCTAATGGTACATTAGCCACATAATTGGTATACCTCCTTCTTTAACTGAGACATTAATATAAAATGTTAGAATTTGTACGTCATAATGGAGAACAATTTAAGTAGGAAAAGGCAGTTTAGCTAATTTCTGAATAGTTCTCTTTTTTTAATTCTGATTTTTTTATTACTTATTATTTTATCGTGACTAATCATTTTTTTTGAAATTTATTATTATGCCACATTTTCTTTTTTTAAAAACTTAAAAAGATTATTCTTTAATTTACTGATTAATGTTTAAGGCATGAGTTGATATCTTTAACAATTTTCTTTTTATAGGTCTTGATAAACTCTTATTTCGCAATGCCTGCTCAATAAGGTGATGAAAGATAAAAATAAAACTTTGTGTTTTGGGAAGACATTCTGATGTCTGTTCCTTGAATTTGATATGGTATGAAAGTAAATAAAAAACTCCCAATGACAAACAAAATTGAAGGTCCCCGTTTCAAAGCAGGAAAAATTTTAAAAAAGATTTAAATATTTTTCAATAATATACAGAATTTATAACTTAAATTAAAATCTTTGTTTTCATGCATTGAGTAATTAGGTCTGGAGATTATGAGGGATTTGAATTCCAGGATGTTTAAGATTGATGAGTTTCATATCAGCCTTTTCTTAAATAGGGCCTCAAAAAGATTGATGGATGTTTTGCCATCATGCTTCATTATCATGAAATTGCGTGCATAAGAGATTTTGGTCATTCTTATTTATCACTTAAGAAGGGCAATTTTTCTTAATAAGTCATAAGAAATATTCATTATTTGTGGTATAAGTAAATCATGGTGAATTTTAATTCCTGTTGATAACCTCTTTTCCTACGAGTCAGGAATGATCACTGTCGCTTTTGAGAATGATTTCTATCTTCTAGTAAAAATGCTTCACATTTGATGTTACTTACTTCCCAGCTTTCAATGTGATATACACTGTGATAAATTTCATCAAATTTCCATAACATAAGCGTTTTCAGTATTTCCATAATATACGACGTTAATAGTTACGAGTACCATAAAATGGAAGTAAATCCAACTACTTTCCTACATCAATATGCTAGAGTTACAATTGTGTCAAAAGTGGGACAATATGATGTCCTGTATGATTATATATCTATATATGAGTAGAAGTTAAGTTCTAATTCAGTGTTGTTTCACGTTTGAAACTGCATGTCTTTAAATAATAACGAAACTTTTGGCTTTTATATTTATTGAAATTTGCTAAGACAGCACTGCACAACTTCAACAAATAAAACACAAAAATCAAATTCTAAAACAATTATTTACACAATCATCCCTAAAACATATTAGTTTAAGGGTCTTTTACCCTCTGTACCGCCTGAACTTCAATCTACTCCTATACACTCCCTTTTCTCTTTCTCCCTCTCCCAATACCCATGTATCTATTGTCGACTACAAAGTATAAAGGACGATAAGAAGGGCAAAGTCCAAAATCTAACTCAAGGGTCAACCCGTCCTTGAAAAGAAAGATATGTTCAATTTGAGTTCAAGGCTATAACTCTTTTTTTGTGGAAATGCATGGCGGTTAATTACTACACACATTTTGAATGACACAGGAAATTAATGGCGGCCTGATGGCCAACTGGCTAGCGCTCTGGCCTTTGGTACCAAAGGCTTCAGATTCGAATTCTGACGGTGTTATGGATGTTTGTTAGTGGTTCGAACTCCATGTTAAACTGCAGATCCCGGTATAATTAGTCTAGTGCACAAAATGACCGTAGAGCGGCAAGCCAAACCAAACTAGAAAATTAATGAATAAAAAAATTTAGAGTAAATACAACTGTATTGTTGTTGTTTTAATGCAGCTGGCAAATACGGGACAGTTAACCTTGATTCCATAAGCAAAGTGCTTCACCGCCGTTACTCATGTAGTACTACTCGCTGGGACGTGTAGCTTGTAGATATGCTACGGAAGCAAGTAACGCTACCCCCAAAACGCTCTACGATTCTATTAGACCGGAAAGTGCATTCCGAAGCACTACAAGCATCCATGACACCGCCAGGACGCGGTACAGAGCGCAGGAACAACTGTATTGTATATCCCTGAATTTGACCTATGCATAATATTCTTATTGCTTAAATAATAATTTTAAAGACTATACTACTTAAGTAAAATCACAATTAATAACGATTATTTTATAATCTTAAAGCTTTTTATTTCATCGGGCGAAAACTACATTTTTTTATCTAGATTTTCTTTGGCTTATGAAAAGTTACGCATTTACTACATTATCTTAAAGTCTTAAAAATATATTAATTTCCTGTACTTAAATTTATTTTTATAAGTGCTCTAAAGTATAAAATTCCAATATGATAATTTTCACCCCTTTCAAAACTTTTATAACTCAAACAAAAAATAAATAATCGCTTTTATATTAAATCACGTTCTTTCATGCCGCTGGCTATACATCGGAACTCCATTAACGTTCACCAGGGGCGGAAACCTAATTAAGTTTTTGTTGCATCTCCAGAATAACTGACAAGCCGTCAATAGCACGCGAACCCCCCCCTTATCTGGTGCAGAAGACAGGGCTTTCTGTATATGGAATAAAAATCATAAACTCATAACAGGAGAGTATTAAAAAAAAGTGAAGTAGGAAATATCTTTTAAAAGTTTCCAGGAGATAAAATCGGATGAATTTGGAAGAGACCAATCATATGAAAGAAAGATAAAATGTTATCTTGATGATAACTTTTAGAGTTAGAAAGATGGAAATAAATTTTGTTTCAGTTTATTGATTTTTATGAATATTTCGTTATGAAGAAAAGTAAATCTTTGATCTATTGTTGTTTATTTATTGAATAATTAAATTTGGTATTTGAATTTCTGGAATTAAAAAATTAAAGTTATAAAAATTGTTAGAGATTATTTTTTTGAATCGAGAAACTATTATATATTTATCATCTATTGATTCGAAATTTTAAACCACCAAATTGCATAAATTTGGAATATGAAAATACATGTTTTTTAAGATTTATTTTATTATTTTGTTAAATATTATATAATAATATCCATTCACAATTATAATCGTTAAAAATGTACATTATTTAAAAATATTTCATTATTATTATTATTGACAGCTTTCAGGATTTTTATGTAAAATACAGTGCAAACAAAACATTAGCCTTTAAAACAAAACAAATATTTTAGTAAATAAAATGCATTGATATATATAGTAAATTTATTTTAAAAATTATAGCATGCTGTTGGATTTTTTTCATATCCAATTTATTTTCATTTGTATTAGATACATGAGATTATCGATTATAACACTACATAATAATTGTTAAAAAAGATTAAAAATCTATATCAAACTAATTTATCAGTATTTCAATAAACATCAATTTTGTAATCTCAATCATAAATGTAAACATCTGTATCCTTGCTTCCTCCTACACACTGGCAAGAAATGATGTCAATCTCCATGGTGTTCAAGAGAAATAGTCAATAGGCATCCAGATTCCCCACTACAGGAAGTACAGTGCAACCACGCGTTCCAGCTGAGAAAGTTTAATTAATAGTCTCTCTCCCGAAAGGAAATATTTTTAAAGCAACCCCGTATATTAATTGGTCTATACTCTCACCCGAGAATCAGTATTGATTTTTGGCATAGAGGAGGAATCCTTCCGCGAATCTATAATTATATGTTTTTAAATGTGCTAAATATTGTATTTCTCTAATTGTATGTGTGCAAATATAGCTGTGAGTTCTCCAACCTGCACCTCAAGTATCTTATCCCAACACACCAGCAGACCAACTTGCACACTACATGTCTTGAATTTTTTATAATATATAATATATATATATAATATTAATTATATTCTATTATAAAAATATATAAATTTAATATTATTAATATTATTATTATATTATATATTATTATTATTAACTGTTTCTTGTTGCAAATATTGTTACTGCGTACTTTTATTTTCGTTATTCACTCCAGCATGACGCTACTTAGGTTAAAGGCAGATGTAATAGTTTTCCTACGCAAAAAAAATCAATGTCGTTCTTCAGAGAAACTATCCCACATTTATATATCGTATTGGAATCCCAGGAAAATTTCATCGAGCCACTCCAATTATCAATGCAATTCATGCCATATTCACCGCCGAGGATATTATAGTCCTTTCGATACAATGAGTCACCTTTTGCAATTGTTAGTCAATACGCTTCTCATGGCATATGTAGAAACCGAAATTAATGCTATTTTAACATTCACTATAAAAAAGGCATACATGTGGAGAAACCCAGGAAAATTTCATCCAACCAATCCAATTATCAATGCGAAGTTTCTCATATTCGCATGATTGCAACATGACATGCTGGACACTTGCTATTAAATACGATTGCTCATGGTTGGTGTAGAAATTGAAACATTAACTAGAGCTCTTTTAACATTAGCTATAAAAACCACTGGCATACATGACGAGCAGTTTAAGTAATAAAAGAAGGATTTAAAAAATTTACAGACAAAGAAAATTAATCAAATTTAACCCACAGCTTCCTCATTTTTCACGAGATGTGGTAAGTCGCGTTCACGGTGCGCTCACCAAAACTACTTAAGTCATATCTTTCCTGGCTTCTGAGAGACAGGTGATCCTTCAGAGCACAAACTCCAGACCTCCATACATCTTTCCAAATAAATGGCCGAATCCATTACTGCATCGAGATATCCGCTATCCTCAGGGAACTCGCTTTATAACCTTAGGTAAAAGAGATTACGCCGCGTGATGTATGCATTCTGCACCTTTCTTTTTTGAACGTCGCCAAGTTTTGGCTTCTTTTTTCTAGGGAGCACTATGTCATAAGACAAAGTGCTGAAAATTTTATTTAGGCATTTTGGGGAAGCTTCACGGACACTTTGCTTTATACAATAAGGATTGTAGTTACAAAATAGGCTTCATGTTTTTCAATTTTGCAGATTTTTATTGTGCAGGTGAGTTTAGTATAACAAAGTTTATGAAATATTTGTTTACCAAAGATTTATATTTCTTCTTTTATTTGACTTAAGATGCGTGTATTGTAAAGGAAATGATATATATTTTTTAATTCAACAGTGTTTCGTTATATTCCATTGTGTTTTTAAATTAATTTATTTCTCTTAATATTTCTGTGATTTTTTTCTAGTATATTTATTTTAATGATTTAGGATTAAAAACTACCAATATGAATATAATTATCTTTACATTTGATAACTATAACAAACTATTAAAAATATATATATTAAAAATATATTTAGATATTATTTTTATTTTATATACTTTTTCTGTATATGCTCAGTCTCTTTCTAATATGTAAAATTGAAAAATAATTTTAAAAAGTATATTAGATTATAAAATACAATCGCTTGTTTTTACATGAAAGTAATAATTTTTTATAATTTATCAGTCATTTATAAAAAAATAGCAAAAACATATCTAATACAGAGAAAATATTTACTTGACTCTATATATTTAACATAAATATTTTTGTATAAAAAGATAAAAAATAAAATCTAATACAGAGAAAAATAATTTACTTGACTCCTATATATTTAACATAAATATTTTTGTATAAAAAGAACCCTATTCTTATGTTTTTATTTTCATTGTTTTATTTAAATCCAATTATAATAATTTTTTTAATGATACTATCGTAAATTTATACATTTTCATGCGTAAAAGACTGAAATGTTAATATGTTCTAAACTTGCCATATTGCGTAATTATGATGCACGTATTACATATCATCCTGAAAGCACCTATCAACATCTCTATTGTCGTTAACAGACTCTCGATCACAATCTCGCTGAGTCTACTTTAGCACTGAGTTCAGTGAATGAAACTAGCAGGAATATATCCTTGTCCTTTTGGAACGTTAGCAGGCTGTCACTGCTATTTAGTCAAGAGGATACAAATCAGCAAGCTTGAATTGGTGAGCTGTCATTAATACCTGATCACAAGTGTTACAAATCAGCAAGTTTGAATTCGCTCATATATAAAATGGAAATTTTATTTTTCATCCTAAACAATTCTTATCCATTTGACATACCTGTACTTCTTAATTTTTCAGCAAATAGGAATTTTTATTAGCTACAGAAATAGTTGCGAAGTTATGTTAGATTTCCTTAGCACAAATTAAAGATTAATTACAAATTTTAACTTCCTATATTATTTTATTGTTTATTTATTATAAATATAAAAGTATCATGAATATGAAATTTTTGAATAATGTTTAAATAAATGACTATAATTAAAAACAGATATATGTCTATTTATTATTTAATGATCTAAATATCAATGTTTAAATAAATGATATAAATGTTTATTTATCCATTTCAATTTTTATGTATAAACATTTTCATTTTCTCTGATGAAATGAACAATGAAAAACTATGCTATAACTACATTCAAATTATCATAAATCTTTAAATCTATTCAAATTGCAATAATAATAAAGTAGATTAATATTACAGATTTTCAGCGTGAGGCAAGCTTTTATCAAATGTTCGTCAAATTCTGGTTGATGATATCATCAACCCAACCAAAGCACTATCTCAAGCATTAAATAATCACAATAACTTCTTGAAATAGAAATTACTTGGGTTATAAAATTAGGGGATATTTATAAAATTCATCTAATTTTTGTCAGGAAACAATTTCTATTGTTTATTAATTATAAATATAAAAGTTTTTATGAATATGAAATTTTCGAATAATGCTTAAATAAATGACTATATTTAAATAAAGGATATAAGTGTCTATTAATTATGGATATTTATTGTTTAATAATATGAATTTCTAAATGTTATAAAAATCAATGTTTAAATAAATAACTATAATTAAATAGTTGATATAAATGCATATTTATTAATTATGCCTGTTTATTATTTTATAATATAATCTATGGTTTAATATACAAATGTTGTAAATGTCAATGTGTGTAAATAAATTATGTAAATGTTTACTTATTCATTTCAAATTTTTATGTGTAAGCATATTAATTTCACTGCAGTAAAACGAACAATGAAAATTATAACTACATTCAAATTATCATAAATCTTTAAATCTATTGAAATTGCAGTAATAATGCAATTGCAATAGTGTAGTATTATAGATTTTTTTTTCTAGCCATGAGGCAAATATTTATCAATGTTTGTCAAATCCTAGTTGATGATCTTGTACTGCAGGATCATCAACCGCGATTATTACCAAAGCACTATGTCAAACATTAAATAATTACAACAACTTTTTGAAATAGAAATTAATTAGATTATAAAATTAAGGGATTTTTGAAATATTCATCCAATTTTGTCAGAAGCAATGAATGAAATGTCAATGACCCTTTTATCCCCAAATGAAAAACACATTTATGAATCGCATTTATAAAAAATAATAAAGAAGAGTGAATATTTCTGCTCTTTAACTATTAAATGTAAAATAAAAGTCACAGGATTCTTAAAGCACAATTATTGAAAATAAATTTAGCTTACAAAATAAAATCCGTTAAGAACATTGAATTAATTTTTTTGAATAAAAATTAAGTTATTATTTTGAATAAAAAATTAAAAAAATATTTAAATTTACATTATTAATATTCGAAGAGATTTAAAACTTTTAAATATTATAAATCCCAGATTCTTTTTATGCCATAGAAAATTTATTTAATCAAATAGAAAATTAAAAAATCCCAGCCATTGAATGTGATGCAAAATAAGTTTTCCAACATTAGTGGAAATAATTTAAAGAAAAATCTAAGTTACAAAAGATCACTTTTGAGATTTATTCATTTATATTTAACGATAAATACAGGTATTCGGAAGTATAATCTTTTTCTAAAAAATCCTTTTAATTTTTTTATTGATGGATTTCTTATTTTACTAATTTAATTCACCTTTTAAAAAATGTTTATTTTTTTTTTTTTAAAATAGATTTGATGGGTTTTCATTTCAAGCTTTGATGATGAAACGTGCAATTGTTTAAAATACTAATAAAATTGCAAAAAAAGTAAATCTAAAAAGTTTTTTTTTATTTATCTGCATTGAAAAAGATAAACCACTTAAGTTTTCAAAAAGAAATCTGGATTAAAATTTCTTTACTGCTCGAATAAAAATTTTTTATCATTAGCTTGATGCATTTTTTTTTTATTTCATTTTTGCTGATATTTTGAAATAAAAGTACATCATACAGATAAGCAGAAGTTTGAAAATTTCCAAAAATAAAATTCATTTTGAACAAAATCAATTACTTTAAGAGCAATTTCCTGTACTTAGGTTTTATTCAAAATAAATTATCGTCCCTCATATTTTTTTGTAGGAGTTAAGGTGTTAGCATGCTATGCATTTAGCAAATCTAGCTTTTTTTTTTGTCCTCAAGAATGGGGAAAAAAATAACTTCATTTGAATGCAGATTTTTTTTTTTTTTTTTTTTTAATTTATCAAAAAAATATATATTAATGATATTAATATCAGTTGAACTTTGCGAAGTTATTTTAATCAACACAAACAAATAAGGTTCCATTTTTATATAAAAAAACTTTTAACCCTATAATGCATGGCAATATTCATGGAGAGTTTGCTGCAACAGAAAATGCCTTCCTAAATATTTTTAAACATTTTTTTTTTTTATTTCTAACGGCAAGTTTAGACAACATATATCATAAAAATACAAAGAGTCAATTAATCCATCCACTTAAGTCTGGCAATCCAATAACACTTCCATAAAGAATATAAGGCAGTGCGTAATAGGAGGCAAAGTGAGACATATCCATTTTCTTCCTGGTTATCACACAGGAGACCGAGGAGGGTCAGGATATATTCTATGAAGGTGCTTGTGGAGACAATCGAGACCACAAAAAAAAAAACCGTAGCTATGCCACCGAGGATAATGGGACAAACCACCTGCGTTCCACTGCAGAGCTCTAAGAAACTAATACTGAGAGCCAGACTGAAGACCATGTTTGTAGATCATTTTTCCGTATCAGACGTTGTCCGGAGTTCACTATGAGAGGGTAGATCTATGTTGCACTCCATGTTTTAAACAAAACCATTTTAAATAGACACACATTCTTTCTGGTCTCCAAACTCTAGACTCCTTTAGTTTCTCTTTAATTGAAAAATCTCAGAACATATTAGAAAAAAAAAAAAGAGTATTTAATATGTGACGCTCCAATGGAAGTAGTTAAGCCAAGTACATCTAATCTCCTTGGTCAACACGAAATCATTACTAAAACGATTTATCCTGTTCGAATGTAAATTTTCAAACGAGACAGTATATTACAATAGTGCAGAGTGCAAAGCTACTATATGTCTTAATTTTACAGAATTATCATTGGCAAATGAATCATATTTTTTCCTTAGACTTTTTTTTGACAGTAAACAGACTTCCACGATGCCAAATATTTTCTCTTAGAATATTAATTTTAACAGGTAAAAAAAAAAAATACTAATTATGAAATGACAAAATACAAACCCATGATGCAGTAATATCTGTGCAATATATGGGGGAACACTTTTTAAGTGATGCAATCACACTGATAAATCAATTTCACCATTTAGTGCTGAAGCAATATAGCTGAAAAGTTACTAGATAATTTGCAATATTCTTGAGTCTATTATTCAATTACAGTGTATACTAATATGAAATGTGATGTATGGTGTTTCTAATAACTCCAGTGGTTTTAAAGTACTTATAAGGATAATTTATCGTGATGTGGAATTAGTTACTTAATATTAACTTTAATGATAATCCCAGATGCAAATACTTCTACTATATTTTAAATCTTAAATGAATTTAAGGAAAAAGCATTTTATTTTTAAAAGAATCAAATGAATGATTATATTTTAATGGATGAATATAATTAATCAATAATGATTGCATGCTGGCGAAGAATAAAACCCCAGCACCAGCAAGAAAGCAGTGTTCTAGATATACTAAATTTGGGAAGCGTATTTATACATCTAAAAAGGTGATATTTATTCAAATTTCCCGTAGAGTCAAAGCTCTAGTAGTTAAAATCAATTTTTTTTTAAATAATCAATGTTAGCATAATAAGTGTTGTTTATCTGTCGGATTGGGGTTGTGGGCTAGATTAGTCAAGGACATTTTAAGGACACGAAGGAAATTATCAGCAGATTAATACGTTGGAATGAAACCGTTAAATAGAGACTTAGAAAAAGAAGATTATCTTTCCGTGTTATTACAGAAAGTCTTTGCAAGGATATATTCACTGTGCATAATTGTTGGCAGTAGTGGACGTGGGGAAAATACTATTTCGAAGAGACAAACCGAGGTCAGGTCCGCACAAGAACCACTACTAAAAGAGACAATCACCGTATTCGCAGCATGGTTGTAATGCATCACACTGCATCTACCGTATAAATTGGAGCTTATGTTGATACAAGAACACTATTCCAGGTGACGAGTGGTTTTAAACACTATTTCAGGTGGCGTTTTTCAACACGATGTCGTTCGTCATTATACCACTGCTAGTTTGTCGATTTGTTTTTGTTTTCATTAAAACTTTCTTCCATTGAGGTCGTAAGAGATATTATTGGGTGACAAATCACACGAATCAACAGCAACACAACATGAACAGACCGTTGCTGTTTTTACTCGCGAAATTCAACAAGTATGAATCTTCATTCCACACAATGCCAAACAGCCCTGTACAACACAATGCAGGCTTGCATTTAAAAAAAGACTACAGCGATTATTAATGTACCACCACACTACAGTGGTACTGGCTGGAACTTGCATCAAATAAATATGTAACCTAGACAAATGCTTTACCTAATTTTAATTTCTTTTAACTAATATCCACATGGGAGGATTTCACTTTCCACCAGAGTATTTTTTAACAACAATATAGAATCTATGATTTGTGAATTCAGATTATAAAGCAATATTGTAAAATACCTGTTTTTTTTTATTTATAAAATATTATTATGACTTTCTTGATTAGACGAAACGTATATTCAGTAAAAGTAAAAATTTATTCTTATTAATAAATAATAATTAGTATTAGTATTGTATTAGTTACGAATTATAAAGTACTGGCAGTTTAAAATTCGAATATAAATATATTTATGGCATGTGTCAAAATGGAAACACGTGGAACCACTGTAAGATTTATTAAAAAAAAAATTTTTTTAGCTATGTACATTCTTTTAAGTGGGTGTTACTATATTTTATTCATCATCTTTTATGTACTTCATCTGCAAATTATGACACATTATTTTAGAATTTTAGAAATCTATTGATGGTATTTCTTATATAAATGAATTTAATTTAAATGCAAAGGATGGGAAGAAATTTTCTGATATATTCAAATAATTTTATAAACCCATTGGTTGTCATATGAGAGTATTTTATACACTAAAGTGCCTATGTTTGTCAATATTGATTTTGGTTTTCAAGCTCTTAGCACACTGTTTTACAAATAAATGATGCTTTAAAGATAAATATAGAACGAGCGTGATTTATTGTTTGTCCAATTTTTCGTCAGATTAGGCTCTTTTACTTCTTGTAAAAGCATGCCAGACCAAGATGCCAAAAAGAATTTGAGATTAACATTGCAAACTGAAGAAAGGATTACCAAATCAAGCCTTTTCCAAGGTAGTTTCTGAAACCATATTAGCAAATGTAGTAATTAAAATTATTTTCAGATAGAAATTTATAACCTACGCTGTAATAAGTTTTGAGATTATTAAAAATAGTGCATAACAATAAAATAAGTTTTAAGAGTATTAAAAGAATAAGGCACAACGCGATAAATTTTGTAAAAAAATTCTACTTAACCTAAACAGTAAAAATTTTTTTATAAAGATACACATATTTTTAAGTAGCAGAAAAAAAGGTTTTCTACAAAGATTGCATATTGTACAGTTTTTTTATATTATAATATTTTTTTTTATGAAAACTTTTCTGTGCATTTAAAGTGAAATTTCATAAAATAATCTTTATGCATTAAATTATTATTGTACATAGATATAAAATTATTAATAATTTATATATTTTCTAGATTTTAATAATCTGTAATTCTTGAAGAAAAACCAAAAATTTTCAACTAAAACATTAAAGATCATTTTATAAAAAAAGACATCGAAATCAATGAAAACAAACAACAAACAATGATCCTAAATTATAGCAAAATTCTTGCACTACTGAAATAGCAAAAACTAGGAAATAAATTTTTAAAAAAATAATTTCTCTTTCTGAATATTTTTTTTATAAGAACCGATCATACAACTTCATTAATGACAGTATATTTTGATATAATGATTGGAAACAAATCAATTTCACTTTTCAAGACTTCAAATTTTTCAATTGCTTTATGAAATATCTATTTTAAATGAAAAAAATATCATAAAAATTTTATATGAAATAAAGTGATTTATATTAGTTTGTTAAAACATTTAAAAGTGAAATTTTGACGGCATAAGATTTATGACCAATTATATCTTAGTTCTTTGAAAATTTACCTGAAAACTGAGATGTTTCTTGAATTAACTCCTCAATACTGATAGAGAACAGCTTCAAGGGACCCTTTCAAAACATCTTTGAGCCAAAAAGACCATTTAACCCAAAAAGAGCCCTTTAAGAGCATTCCAGTTTACAAATTTACCTTGCTTATTTATGTCCGGCATGGATACAGATGCTTTTAGTTCTGCTTCAGTACTTTACTTACTACTTAACTTTACTTCGCTAAGTAGGAAATACGATATATTTGAAATGTAGCTGGATTAATCAATTATATAAGATTACGTATCTTATATATTACAAAAAAAAATTCAAATTGTAATTTATATACTTTTTATTTCATCAAAAGAGGAAAGCAACCATTCATTTTTCCATTCTAAAAATATTCGTCAATCTAAATCGCATGCAATATAATTTAACCTATAAAAAAATCAAGTAAATCTCAAAAATTTAATTACAAATTATACCAATGCTAATTACAGAAAAATCTTGGATAAATTATGTAAATAATAAAATTGCTTTAAAATCATTTCTTTCTTTTTCACATTAATA
Organism: Caerostris extrusa; assembly: GCA_021605095.1. NCBI lineage: Eukaryota > Metazoa > Arthropoda > Arachnida > Araneae > Araneidae > Caerostris > Caerostris extrusa. Next base: position 55,482 of record BPLR01000701.1, read on the forward strand.
TAAACTATCTTATATAGTAATTTAATGATGTTATTTTATTTTAACGTAATATATTTTTCACATTAACTTCAATTAAATTCATTTCCAAACTTGAAATCTGTAATTACAAAATAGACCAATTATAATGCACAATACCAGTGATAATTACAGAAAATTCTTTGATTTATCATGTTAACAATAAAATTGCTTTAAAGTCAATTCCTTCTTTTACATTAATATAAACTCTTTTATAAAGTAAGTTAATGATGTTATTTTTTATTTTAAGACAACGTGTTTTTGACATTAATTTTAATTAAATTTGTTTCGAAGCTTAAAATTTTCACTTTAATTCAACGTTATTTCAAAGTGATGCATGTTTTAAATTGTTACATAAAAAATGCAGAATTTACGTAAAAATACAATTAATAAATCATGTATACCGACAAGTAATTTTTGAAATCTACTTGCTGGGACACCGGAATATTACCCCATATGTAGTAAAATTAAGTTTATTTCTCCAAAATACAAAGTGTTTCTCTTAAAAGTGATACATCAAGTAAAATATTTTTTGCAGAAGTACAAAATGTACAAAATCTAAATGGCAAAACAGAATTCCGTCGAAATATTTAAATAAGGTCTGCCTTAAAATAAAAAATAAAAAACACTGGCAACAAATGTAAAATAGATTCATCTTGTTAACCGAATACCACAGAAAAATAAAAAAATAAAAACATTCTTAGAAGAAAATAATAAAAATGAAACTCAAAACATTTTATAAATACGTATGCCAGAAAAAATTCCTGTTCAAAGCATTTCGGTGATGTCCAACATGTTTATCCTTTGAATTTTTATTTATTCTCAAAATCTGGAACATTTGTTATTCTAATCAGCGCCGTTAACTTTTTAAATTGAAAACTTTTTGAAGTCACTGTTTGTAACAGCTATTGAAATCCGATTAAGTATAGAAAGTCTTTTTTTTCTTCTAGAAGAAAAATTAGTCTGCTCTTTCTTCCATCATTAAGTTTTTTTTTAAAAAAACATTTTCATAAAATGTTTTTCTTCTCGTGTTTTGAAAATTAAATTAAAGTTAATATAAGAAAGTAAATTCACATAAACACAAACATGGTATTACTTAAACCTTTAATAGTGTATATTGTTCTCTTTATATATCTGGTGTTTTAAAAATTAATTAATGTTAATGAACATTATAATCGGAAAATAAATTCTCATGAACATAGACATGAATGGTCTGGTATTGTGCTATTATTTAAACCCTTAATAGTATACAAACTATTACTTAAACCATTAATAGTTAACTATCAGAAAATAAAATCACATGAACATAGACATGAATTGTATGGTAATATGGTATTATTTAAACCCTCAATAGTATATAAACCATTACTTAAACCATTAATGATTGGAAAATAAATTCATAACATAATTGGTTTATAAATAATGGATATAGACCTTTATTTCAAATATTTGAAGTGATGGAAAACTGTATAAAACTTAACAAAAGTTCAAAAGATCTTGTTTTTATGTATATTAATTAAATTTATGAAAATGACATTGTCTAAAACTCATCAGAATGTAATACGATTATTCAAAAAAAATTCAAAAAACTAATGCGTAAAAAAAAATTAATGATTTTAAATTAATTCGAATAGTTTTTAATTTAGTTTTATTATTAAGTTTTAAAAGTTTTTAAAAATATTTAAAATATTGAATAAAAATCTAATGAATATAAAACAAAACCTTTTGATCACTTCTTGGATATTTTTGATGAATTTTATATAGTATTTCTTAGGTTTGGTCATTTCGGTTTCTATCTACAATATCTACACAAATTATGTGATTAATTGTTTTAAATATTTATTAAAAAATAATTAAATGCTGTTTTTAAAACGAATTTTTTGCAAATAAAATAATATGACATAATATTAAACATGCAGAACATACTTTGTTAACATAATATTTTCCCTGGACTTTCATTAACTTTCAAAAGTAATGTATGAATATTGAATCTTTTATTGCTACCAATAAAAGAACGCCTGACAAATCCTCAAATAGCACATATCAAATTTTCAAAATACATTCATCTTAGTCGTCTTCACACAGAAGAAAAAATCTATAAAACATAAAGTGCTTTTTTCAAATATCGAGGCATGTAATTCAAGTAAAATATGCACCTGAAAGATTTATTGTTAGAAATATTTTCTGAAAATATTCGGGAGAATTTTTGCTGAAAGGATTCTGAATAATAATGTTCTTCAAAAAGAATTTTTTGACTATTCACGCACAAAATTTTTCACATTCAACAAAATGCAGTTTGATTTAAAGACTTTTCACTATATATATCCCCAGCAGAATGTTAATGGCCTGAAAAAAATTTGTAGAAAAGAAAAAAAAAGCTAATGCTCTTAGGATTTCAATTTATCTTATGTAAACATTTTATTTTCACTGGACTTTCAAGAATTACGAAAGATTGTGAGTTATATATTTTCATAGTCATCAATCTATAAATCTATTGAATATATAGCAATATAGCAATATATAGAATATATAGCAATATAGCAATATATAGAATATATAGCAAATAGCAATATATAGCTTCCTAGTGGGCCTGAATGACCGAGTAACTAGCGCTCTGGCGCTCGCTGACACAAGCTTCGAGAGCGATTCCCGGAGGTGCCATGGATGTTTGTAGTAGTTCCGAATCCACTTTAAGCCGTAGGTATCGATCTCATATGACTAGAGCGTTACGAAGCCAAGTCAGATTTCTACTTACAGGTGCTCCAACACAGAAACTGCCCCCTTTTTCCTTCAATAATGAGTCCATAATGGTTCGTGGGCTTGGTCTAGTTATCTACCAAGTGTGATAAGAAATAACATACTTCCTTGATATTGTCTAATAGCTCATAGTGCTTAATATGTAATGAACTAAATGCTTGTCACTAGATTACAAGAAATAATTACAGGAATATGACAGTGTTAAAGGACCAGAGTGATATAATGTTTAATCTTGCTATTACTGGAACATCAACCAAGTTCAATAGCATTAGAATCGAGATTTGCAAAATAGTCACGGTTTTGAAGTCTAAGATTTATCGATTGTATTCGACTAACATTCTAGTTAACCCATCTATAGGATTAAAATCTTCGCAACTGGTCAATTAAGACAATATCTCTCATTAACAGTTGAACTATCTTTTGTAAGTTTCCTGAGTTTTTTTCCTTAATTGGCATGCAAATACCTTCGATTTTTAAAGCAAGGTACTGTAAATTTTTAAATAAGTAGGTAAATTTTTACGTCAAGGTACTACAAAAAGGCAATTTTACAGCAAGGTACTACAATTTATAAATAAAATACTTTTCCAGCAAAGTAGTCCATTTTTTAAATTTAAAGAAGAAATTTTACAGTAAGATATTGCAATTTTTTAAATCTGAAGAAATTATCTTTGAGATCATCACAAATACCTTAAAAGCATCATTACAATCATCTGCTATATTGCGGCGAAATGTCGTTACACTATAGTGACATTAATTAGTTTATGAGCCAAACACTTATTAAGTAAGTGCTCTTACATAGGGAAAAAATCGCTTCTTGGAAAAATATTTTAATAACTTTAAACATTTATCCCACACATTTGCCATTTACATGCAGTTATTCTCAGGGAAATAATAATAATTTCGCCATAGGAATTCATGTCCATGCGTGGGCTCAAAATAAGTGCACAATAAAACTGTCAAGGTTTAAAATTTACAATGCTGATAAAGTGTGAAAATTTACGAGGGCAACATTCATATCTAGGTATCACATCGTCATGATGGAATTAATATTTTTGGTCAAACTTTTAATTAATTTTTCAAACTTAAAACTACTATTCTATTTTAACCTAATAGGATCTTAACAAGCACACATCATTAATAAATTTTGTAAGTTAGATTCGTGTAACATTAGCATTAAATCTTGAATACGATAAATTAAAAAGGACTTACATCAATGACAATTCGTAGTCACTTTTTGTCACTCAATGCTTTCATTTCATACTGTCAAAATAATATTTACAATAATTAAGAAAAATTTATTTATAAACACAATCCCATTTCAATAAAAAATTAATATCAAAAGGGATAAATATCTCTTAAGGATAAATATCGTTAAACATTAACATTGATCCCAACTAATTAAATATATTTAATATACCAGTTATATGTCTTGAATTTTATCTTTGATTCTAAAATGTAAAATATTGACACAATTTATTTCATGATTAATAAATTTTCTTATGATAATAAATCACATTTTAAAAGTAAAATACATAATATATAGTCCTCGAAACTTTATATGTCTTCTTCTTCTTCATTGGCGCAACGGCTCCCTGGTGGACCACCGTCTGCCTGCTGGCAGAATGCTAGAGAGGAGACTTTTTCATTTTTTTTCAGGATAAGGTTGTCAATCCTAAGCTCAATTTTCTACAGTCATATTAGACCGGTATCTACGGTTTAAGATGGATTCCGAGCCACTACAAACATTCATACGACCACCGGGGTTCGAACCGAGCGACAGAGCGCTTGGACTTTGCACTTCACAGCTCCTAAGATCAAATCTCAATAAGTAATGCCTTACTAACCAGAAGTGAACTGATAGACAATCAGATCCCTAAGGTTTCAAATTTCCTATTATTAACCGCCGAATGGGTTTAACTGAAATTGATAAATATTAAAATATACAAAATCCCAATATCTAAACCTAGGATACAAAAAGTCTTATGGCCAATGTAGATACTTCTATATTAAAATAAGTACCAGATTATCAATAGGAAGATATACCAGAGTAACAATTCTCATTCGATGAGGAGTAACGTAGTCTTACAGAATTTATCTAGAAAGGGTCATTTCCCCAACTATGTACCACGCTAAAACTTTGCTATCAATCTAGATTTAACAAATAGCGAATACATCCCCTACAACACCTCTTTCCTTCTCAATAGCCCCGCATTCTCAGCTCATCACTCGAAATTCATGAATTCAAACCAACAACTTAATCCTGATGAACATCCCAGCACTATCAAAAGGAGACAGTCCATGCTCATTAAACTTCCCATAGCACTCAACAAACAATTTCTGCGAAATCCTCCGCTTTCTGCGGAACCCCAAGATTGATGGGCAGCCGCTCGACAAATAACTATTAATGTACTCGACCTCCCGAGATGCCCTCACAATGGGAAAGAATGGGGCGTTTAAAGAGAAAAAGAAAAATTAATTTGCTCTTAGAAAATATCGATCTTTTCCCAAGAATGGATTCAAAGTATTCAAATTATTCTTTTTCCCAGTTTTCGCTGCAGTCCTGCAGTAATGTCATTAAATGCAGGAAAGTCTTTTTAATGACTTGAACTGGATTTCATTAAGTGTACAATTTACGTTTGAAGAAGAAAATGACAAAGAAATAGTTTCGTCTTTTTTTCTTCCAAAAGATCGGGATGGTTTAGTGAATTAATTATAGCTATTTCTTTTCTTTAAGTCGTTTACAAGGATTCTATGCGATTTTTACGTTGAGTGGATAAACTATTAATGCTCTAAAATCTCATCAAAAGCTCTTATGAATCATAAATTAATTAATTTGTGTTAGTGATTTAAGAGATTTTATTCTGATAATGAAGTGAAATTAAAGTCTAGATGCAATGATTTATTTCCAATTTATTCTTATTTTATTAGTCTTTCCTTGCAAATTTGTTAATTATAAACAATATTTTCAAAATAGGAACCTATTAGTAATGCACAAGAAATAGTAGATTGATACTTTGGATCTATCATGATTATGGATACTTTTATTTATCATGATTTTATCATGATAATTATCATGATTATGGATACTTTTTTTCATGATTATGGATATTTTATTTATCCAGATTATGAATACTTTATTTATCAAGATTATGCATACTTCATTATCATGGTTATGGATACTTTATTTATCATGATTATGGGTACTTTATTTATCATGATTATGGATACAAATTTTATATATCATGATTTTGTCAGCATTCTGCTAAATGTTTTGTAAGTTTGCATATATAATGAGTTGAAGATTGAGCTTTATCTTTTTTTTCATTATATTAGTAAACTATATGCAGGGATTCACGATAAACTCTGAACTAATTTACCTAAAATGAATAAATTATTTTGTCTAATTAGTTAAATTTAGTTAGCCTAAATTTATTCGAATCCTGGCCCAATTAGCCCAAAATGTGTACAAAATGACCATAGATCGAGAAACCAAACAGGGACTCGAACTCTAAACCCGTGGCACCAGGCACCAGAACTTTGCATGTCACAAATACTAATATAATTTCTCAATAATTAATGCAATACTAACCAGAAGTGAACATATTGATAATCAGATCCTAAGATTTCAAAGTTCCCTTTATATATTGCCTATTGGGTTTAACGGAGTTTAATTAATATTAAAATATGTAAAATACCAAATATCTTTCCAAATCTAATGAAGGCTTATGGCCTTCCTAGATTCTCCTATATTAATATGATATAGACCGGAGTAATAATTCTCATTCTAGATGAGGAGTAACGTAGACTTACAGAATTTATCTAGAAAGGGGTATTTCCCCAACAATGCACCACGCTAAAACTTCGCTATCAATCTAGATTTAACAAATAGCGAATACATCCCCTACAACACCTCTTTCCTTCTCAATAGCCCCGCATTCTCAGCTCATCACTCGAAATTAATGAATTCCAACCGGCAACTTAATCCTGATGAACATCCCAGCACTATCAAAATGAGACAGTCCATACTCATTAAACTTCCCCATAGCCCTCAACAAACAATTTATGCGAAATCCCCGCATTCTGCAGAACCCCAAGATTGATGGGCAGCCGCTCGACAAATAACTATTTATGTACTCGACATCTCGAGTTGCCTCTTTGTGTGCACTCACAATGGGAAGAATGGGGGCATTTAAAGAGCAAAAAGAAAAATTAATTTGCTTCAGAAAATATCGATCTTTTCCCCAAGAATGGATTCAAAGTATGCAAATGATTCTTTTTCCCAGTTTTCGCTGCAGTCCTGCAGTAATGGCGCCTTAAATGCAGGAAAGTCTTTTTAATGACTTGAACTGGATTTCATTAAGTGTACAATTTACGTTTGAAGAAGAAAATGACAAAGAAACAGTTTCGCCTTTTTCTAGAAGATCGGGATGGTTTAGTGAATTAATTATAGTGGATTTCTTTTTTTCTTTAAGTCGTTAATGGGATTCTGTGCGTATTTTTACTTTGAGTAGATAAACTATTAATGCTCTAAAATCTCATCAAAAATTCTTATGAATCATAAATTAATTAATTTGTATTAATGATTTAAGAGATTTTATTCTGATAATGAAGTCAAATTAAAGTCGTGAAGGACTCTATATTTCCAATGTAGTCTTATTTAATTAGTGCAAACATGTTGATTGTAAGAAATATTTTCAAAAAATTAACCTATTATAAATCCATAAGATATATTAGATGAATACTTTATCTAACATGATTGTGGGTACTTTTTTTATCACGATCATTTATTATTTATTTATCATGAATATGGATACTTTATTTAGTTTAATGATACTTTTCATCATGATTATGAATACTTTATTTATCGTGATTATACTATCATTCAGCTAAATTTTTTAAAAGGTTAACTTATAAGATGAGATGACAATGATAGCTGAGTATTAATTTTTCTTTATTTCCCAAAACTATATACAAATAATAGGTATAATAATCAATTAATTCTCTTTTGTGATCTATTTAGTTTTTGTGCATTATAAATGAATAATTTTTATTATTTTGCTTCCAAAAATCGAACCTAACTAAACTAATTATTAAACTCTTTGGTTTCAGAAAACCAATATACACTGAAGAATCATTAAATTGTGATAATCTCATATGTAGAGTAATGCGCTGAGGATGATACAAATTAATGGGGCATGGTTCGTTATATTATTATGACTACACTCTATGTATTGTCCCTGATCGAGTCACTAGCGCTCTGGCGCTCAGTATCACAGATTTCAGATTCAGTGCCGGCGGTGCCATGGATGATTGTAGTGATTCGGAACCAACGTTAAACTGTAGGTCCCGGTCTAATTAGTCCAAAGGGTGGAAACAATTTGTGCAAATGTGCGAAGAAAGACGAAAAACCAAACCGGCAGTCGAACCTCACATCTGTGGCCCCATACACCAGAACTCAGCATGTCACAAATTGTAATACCAAATCTCAATAAGTAAACCAATATAAACCATAAGTGAAAGGAATGATAATAAGATCCTAAAATTTAAAGTTCCTATTACTAACTACCGATTGGGTTTAACGGCATTTGAATAATATCGACATTTGTAACATACCAGTATCTTCCAAATCTAGGATATAAAAGACTTATGGTCTTTGTAGATTCTCCTATATTAATAGGATATATTACCAGAGTAACAATTGCCATTCTAGATGAGGACTAAAATAGTCTTACAGAATTTATCTAGAAAGGGTCATTTCCCCAACAATGTATCACGCTAAAACTGCTGAAGCTTCTCTATAAATCTAGATTTAACAAATAGCGAAAACATCCCCTACAACACCTCTTTCCTGCTGAACAGCCCCGCATTCTCAGCTTATCACTTGAAATTAATGAATTCAAACCGGCAATTTAATCCTGATGAACATCCCAGCACTATCAAAAGGAGACAGTCCAAACTCATTAAACTTCCCCATAGCACTCAACAAACAATTTTTGCGAAATCCCCCGCTTTCTGCAGAACCCCAAGATTGATGAGCAGCCGCTCGACAAATAACTATTTATGTACTCGACATCCCGAGATGCCTCTTTGTGTGTACTCACAATGGGAAGAATGAGGCGTTTAAAGAGCAAAGAAAAATTAATTTGCTTCAGAAAATATCGATCTTTTCCCCCAAGAATGGATTCAAAGTATGCAAATTATTCTTTTTCCCAGTTTTCGCTGCAGTCCTGCAGTAATGGCGCCTTAAATGTAGAAAGTCTCTTTAATGACTTGAACTGGATTTCATTAAGTATACAATTTACGTTTGAAGGAGAAAATGAAAAGAAATAGTTTCGCCTTTTTTACTAGAAGATTGGGATGGTTTAGTGAATTAATTATAGCGATTTCTTTTCTTTAAGTCATTTACAATTATTCTGTATGAATTTTTACGTTGAGTGGATAAACTATTAATATTCTAAAATCTCATCAAAAGTTCTTTTGAATTAAAAATTAATTAATTTGTATTAATGATTTAGAGATTTTATTCTGATAATGAAGTCAAATTAAATTCTAGATGGAACGCTTTATTTCCAATTTAGTCTTATTTAATTAGTCTCTATTTGTAAAACACGCTGATTTCAAGTAATAGTTTTCAAAATATGAACCTATTACTAAATCATAAGAAATAATACATAAAGACTTTGTTTATCATAATTATGGATACATTCTTATCAGGATTATGGTTATTTATCATGAATATGGATACTTTTATCATGATTATATTTAATTTTTTAGCATAATTATGGATACTTTATTTATCATGGTTTTACTAAAATTCAGTTAAAATTTTTAAAGCGTTTATATATAAGATGAGATAATTATGATGACTGAATATTAATTTTTTCATCATTTGCCTAAACTATACACAAATGAATGAAACGAAAATCAATTAATTATCTTTTTTGTGATGTATTTAGGTTTGTACATTAAAAATGAATTATTTTTATGACTTTATCTCTTAAACTATCGATCCTAAACAAATTCATATTAAACGTTTGGCTTCTCGAAAACCAACACGCACTGACGAACCATTAAATTTTGATAATCTTATATCTGATCTGGAGTTGGTGCAAATATGGTTCATTATATTATAATGACTCTGTATATTATGATTCCTGTCTATATATTCTCCAAGCCTATAATGCAGTACATAATCCAACAACGAAACAAACTTTAGCATTTTGCTCCAATTATGTGGAAGGCGATAGTTTTATCAGATTTTGTAGTAACCTCAAATCTTGATGGCTTATTTTCTTGGAACATCCATAACTATATACTGCGTTTACCGTTCGGCTTATATGTAATCATTGTGAGTACTTATCGGAAGTGATATATGAATGGGTAAGCTCGAATCGACATTCACTGTGCTTAATTGCCTCCACTTCAGAGGGAAGTGAAGACTGAGGCCCTTTTTCACTCTGAAGGAAGATCGCAGTGATCTCAAATCCCAGTAGATGTAGTCTCAGCACGCAGTGTAGTATACACTACTCATGAATGGGGTGAAGCTATCGCCACCACCAAGAATTGCTCTTGTTGGATGTCATCAACAGCAACGTTTGCAATGAGTAAGAGAACACAACAATAGATCCATGGAAATCTGGCAGAAAGTGTTTTTTCAAGTCATATTACCTGATTCATTACAACGGTCGAGTGTTAATACGGGATTTCTAACGCAGGCTATCACATCCAGACGCAAAATTTATAGGGTGTGGCGTAGTTATTATGATGTGGGTGATGTTTTCTTGGGCAACATTAGGATCCATTATTCTCATTGGACAATCTCTGATGGCAATCATTTATGCAAACTTGATTCATCGAACTAAGCTGATCAATTGGCCAGCTCTCTCTGACCTTTGGAGCCACAGGCTTCAGGTTCAAACACTGGATGTGGCATGGCTGTTTATCATGTTTCGTAATCCCCGTTAAACTATAGTTTGTCTAATTAGCTTAAAAGTGCACAAAATGACCGTAGAGGGATAAACCAAACCAATCATCGAGCTATGCCTGCGGATGGTATGGTTTGTACAAGCAAGACAATGGGTTATTCCAGAAAGCTCGAATCATCGGGAAGCATTGTAATAAATTTAAGTTTTGTGTTGTCTTCCGAATTCAACGATATCGACATAATCTAGTATTTTTGTTCTATTTAAATAAACGAGTTTCATCACCTCTCAATATTTTTGAACTGGAAGACGCTTGGCACCAGATACATCAGACTACCTATAGGTAGTTTGTGTATTCAATGCCTTTCAATCTGATTGCAATATTTCAGACAACGTCGTATAACCAAGAGGTAATAATCAAAATGTTCCATTGCTGTACATACATAAGAAAATGTACATTTCCTCCACTATTTCTATATTATTATAATTCTTCTAATATTTATATCATCAAACTATTTCTTGAGATTAAATGGAAAACATTTTATTAATATTAAAATAAATTGAATAATATTTATTGGAAACAAACAAAATGGCCGAAAACAAAATATTTGTATACTCATGTTTGTGAAAATTGCAACACCATGAAGGAATCGTCATAATTGAATGAAATTTAATACACAGTTGAGTGGTAGTGGTACAAATAAATGATTAAATGTTCAAAGCAAACAAACAATAACAAAAGATCGGAATCAGTATTTTGTGTAGCCACCACGCGCCGGAATAAGTGCTGCTACACGACGTGGCATGGAGTCAAACAAATTTTGAATGTCTGTCTGAGGAAGAGCATTTCTTTTATTATTTTTGTATGCGCACCCAAAGTTCGTCTGCAGAAGCAACAGTACGAGGGTCATGAGCGAGACGCCGACCAACGAAATCCCACACATGTTCAATCGACGACATATCCGGGGAATACGCAGACCAAGGAAGAAAACTGTACCTGCCGCGTTGCAAAGAAGCGATTGAACAGTCCTAGCGATATGAGGGCGGGCATTGTCCTAATGAAATACAGCGCCTGGCAAGCTTTGAAGGAAGGGGAAACAGCTGGGGCTGTAGAACTTCACTGATGTACCGGTTGTTGTTCAGATTGCCCCAATTCCTAGCAATTGAGATCGTCCATGACATGCTATGGCACCCCAGACCATAACTCCAGGTGTTCGTCCACTGTGGCGTTCGATAATGCACTCCGGAAGGTGGCGTTCACCGGTATAGCGTCTGACACGAATGCGGCCGTCATGGTACCAAAAATTAAAGCGAGATTCTTCAGAAAATTCGACATGCTGCCAATCAGCACGCCAGTCTTTATGCTGAGCGGCCAGCCAGTAGCCGCAGGCGGCGATGGTTTAGCGTGAGAGGGATCCTGTATAAAGGAGTCCTTGCGCGCTGTCCACGCTGCAGCAGACGTCTACGAATTGATGAAATACCCAATTAAACACCTGTAGCTATTGACCACTGTGCTGCCAATTGTCTAGAGGAAGCTGTTCGGTCCGCGGCTACTGCACGATAAGACAATACAGCTTCACGAAGGCCGATGATTCTCCCCGTTCAAACTCTGTAAGTTGTTCAAATCTCGCTCTCTTTCGCCGAAGAGGCATAAGTAACGATTGAGCTAACGTTTACCACTAGCAGATAACCACCGATAACCATACACGCCTCGCTACAGCCGTCTATTTATTCGGATCCATCCGCCGTTCAGAGGGCGCTGCTCAGCATACGCATGCGCTACGGATTTGAAATTTAATCATTTGCATATAATGCGCTAATTTGCATTTTCTGAAAATTTCAGTTCCCTCGCGTAAGTCTTTCGTGGTGTTACAATTTTCACTAACATGAGTTTATAATATTTTACCTCCGTAAAAAGTATTATAGAAGTAAGCGAAAAATGTTGTAATATGTAATATAGATATACAAGGTAAAATGCTCTAATATATAACATAGATATATAAGCTAAATTGATATAATATATAATATACATATGTAAGTTAAAATGCTATAATAAATAATATAGATATATATAATTTAGCATACTGAACTACATGCAGCCTTTACTCTAAGCCCACATATAATAAGTTTTAAAAGCAACTCTCGGGTGCATATACATATGTGCATACTTTATAAATTTACAACGTTGGAAAAATATTCAAAATACTTACAAAAGATTTAAATACCAGAATACTTAATGTGTCTACTAAAAGCTAGCTCTGAAGTGCTTTCTGGAGACATTAGCGAAGTAAATATTTTAAGATTCCATCTACTGCTTCTCAAATAATTTACATACATAAAAATTTTAATAAATAATCTTGAAAACTGGCATCATTTATGCATTAGTAGTTTATTTGTGTTGACAATGATCTTAAAATTATGATTTCGACTTTACTTCCCTTTTATGTGATATTTCAAATAAATCTACAGAAGACAATATTTCGTTGTTGCAAAATAAATAATCTCATAAGGATTCTGATCCAAAGAGACTTTACGTAACTTTTAAAAGGCATTTGTACAGTGCACTTAAAAATTGCTCTTGCATAAATCCATTTAATATTTTTAAATAACGTAACTGCAGAGCAAGTTATTTTATGTTTATTTTAAATCCATACATATTAGAAACGAAGGGGTCTGATGGCCGAGTGGCTAGCGTTCTGGCGCTCGGTACCACAGGTATTGGGTTCGAAACACCCGGCGGTGCCATTTGTGTTTGTAGTGGTTCGGAATCCACTTTTAAACTGTAGGTCCCGGTCTAACATGATCGTAGAGCGTTGAGGGGGCATTGTTATTCCGCGTCCGTGGCTTATCTTCAAGTTACACGCGCCCCTGGGTAGTGCAAAATGAGTAACATCGGTGAGCTCTTATGGCATAAAAGATCACGGTCTATCTTGCCAGCTGCATTAGAAAAAAAAATATTAGAAACGATGTTTTTTTGTATAATGAGTTTGCTATTAGAATGCAAGCATGTTTTATAGAATTTATGATTTTCATTTAATAAGTATCGCGTAGAAACAAGCTCACTTTTATAGCATCCAGAACAAGTCAATGGGCCCATGTGATCTTACGGAAGGAGGGAACAGCTTCTGTTGTGATGGAATACCCATAGGTAGAAATCTGACTTGTCTCCGTGATGTTGCCTTTTTTACGGGGTAGGGTTGTCAGCCCTACGCTCTGCAGTCATATTAGACCGGGACCTACGACTCAAAGTGTATTCCGAACCACTATAGAATATTCATGGCATTGCTGGGGGTTGAACCTGAAACATGTGGCACCGAGATCCAGGGCAGTAGACACTCGGCCATCAAGCCCGTCTGTTAATTTTCAATCTATCTATCCTCCATCTGTTTCTAAAATCCGTAAAATCCGATACAAATTAATTAACTTTAAATAAACCAATTATAATATCAGGAATAAGATAACGTTATCAAGGAATACGTATCATCACAATATTATAAACCATAGTATTTCTGAACACTAGATGACTAGATCCAAGCCAACATGTTATTGATATATGTCGCTGTTCCGTTTAGAGTCAGCAATGCATAGGATTAAAGACAGTTCAGGTACCTAGTGCAGTACAATAATGTTAAATCAGGATAAATAAATGGACGAATATGTGAGTATATGTTCTACCTAGGGCCTGAATGGCCGAATAGCTGGCGCTCTAGCGCTCGGTACCACAGGTTTCGGGTTCGAGTCCCGGTGGTGCCATGGATGTTTGTAGTGGTACGGAATCCACTTTAAATCGTAGGTCCCGGTCTATTATGATCGTAGAGCGTTGCGGGGCATTGTTACTCCGCGTTCGTGGCTTATCTTCAAGTTACACGCGCCCCCTGGGTAATGCAAAGTGAGTAACGTCTGTGCAGCGCTTGCCTTAAGGCATCCATGTTCAAGCTGTCTAAGTGTTTGCCAGCTGCATTAGAAAGAAAAAAAAAAAAATTTCTACCTTTAACAAAAACCCGATAAGAAGTTCAGTTTTTATTTTACCTCTGAATTTATTATTTCGTGCCAAAAACATCATTGCAGTCATTGTAAAATATTTTGAAATACCATAAAACGGAGCCCTCGTTAAAAACTTGACTCGCCATAAATTAAATTATTATATAAAAAAAAATTACAGTATTAGTTTTCGATTTATATTCTAAACTAACACTATTATATTCTTAAAAATGAACTTTAACAGATTAAAGGTGAAAACTATAATATAAATAATAGTATTTTTTTTCTTTCTAATGCAGCTGGCAAACACTTAGACAGCTTGCTCTTGAATGCCTTAAGGCAAGCGCTGCTGCACAAACGTTACTCACTTTGCAATTTCCCAGGGGGCGCATGTAACTTGAAGATAAGCCACGGACGCGGAGCAGCAATGGTCGCGCAACGCTGTACGATCCTATTAGACCGAGACCTACGGTTTAAAGTGGATACCGAACCACTTCAAACATCCATCGAACCCGAAACCAGCTGGAGCACCAGTTGCGCTGGTTTGCTCTCGGGTGAGAGTCTCGAGGCCTACCGACCATTTCTCCTGAACGCCACAGAGTGCGTTCCTGCAGTGCGTAGTAGGAAACACGATTACAATATTTAAAACAACTCGTATTTCGAAGAAATAATTTTATTTCAAAGATTTATATACATACCAGATACATATATATATAAGTGTATTAAAGAAATAACAGCCAATAACGCACATATGGATGTTATAATTAATTTCTATAGAGTTCTGCGGATTTCCTGGACAACATGCTTTCATAACCTGCCTTTGCATTTTTTTTTTCATTGTACTATTTTTCTAACATAATCAAAAGTTTGATTTTTACATTTTTATGAAAAACTTATCACAATACGTACGTCGTATTATGCATTTTATAGTAATTGGATTCTCTGATATCTATTGCATTACATTATACATGTAGAAATTTTAAAACAAGTCTTTAATGTGAAATTTATAATATTCCCAATTTTATAGTTTGTTTTCTGCATTGTTTTTGTGAAAAGGATGTTATAGTTGTATTTGGCATATTTTTGCATCCTAAAATAAATAATATAAAATCTTACAAACACATGTAGATTTAAACATCTTCAATATTTACTTACATTTGAATATCTTGTTCAACATAAAATAAATTGTCATGCAAATATACATGATTTATTTGAGATTTTCAAATAAGAACTTATATTTTGAATATTGAATCACAATCTTATACAAAAATAAAAAAGGCAGTCATAAGAAATACACCGTAGCAATATTTTTCTATGCTAGACTGTCTTAAATGTCTTGTATATTAAGGTTTTTTGTTATTCCTTTATTCTTATGCATAAATTACCCTTTTCAAAATATATGGTACTTACGTATTAACGCCACCGGAGCAAAAAAGTTGCGCTAATGCGCCAATAAAGAGCTGCCAATGCGCCAAAATAGATATTTTGAATCTATGTTAAACTCTATATCGGCCCATTTTCCACCGAAACTGATTGACTACTTTATTTAAAAACAAAGTGTTTTGAATTTTGAAAGTGTTTTGATTGTAAATAAAGTGTTTTATATATTTTATGATTTGTCACAAAAATTTTATGCGTAGATTGGCGCCACTTAAAAACCGCCAAATCTGTAGCTGCGGTGGCGTTAATACGTAAGTACCAAATATATTTTGAATCCAAATAATGTATCATTTTATTTGTAATAAAAGTGATAAAAAAAAAAAATAAAATATTATTCATATATTAATTTTTAACCTAAAAAAAAGAGACTGAAAATTCTGAGACTTTTAGTTTTCGACGTAAAGCATAACAAAAGGTGGCATGATTTTTATTCTTACTTGGCATGATTTTTATTTTTATTCTTTTCCCATTATCATCTGTATATAGTTTGCTACCAATTTTATATCATTATTTTATTGTATATCAATGTCTTCATTTTATATTCTTATACATAAATTGTCATTTTCTAAGCATTTTCGAATACAAATAATAGATCATTTTATTTGTAATAAGGTATTATTCATATATTAATTTTTTAACCTGAGCATGAGAATTCGGCTTTTATTTTTAGACGTAAAGCATAACAAAGAGGGGTATGATTCTTATTCTTAATTGCTATTTTATCTCATTATTGTCTGTATATAATTTGCGAAAATTTTATATCAATATCCACATTATATATCAATATCTTTATTTTATATTGTTATACTTAAATTGGCATTTTATAAGCATATTTTGAATACAAATAATGTATCATTTTATTTATAATAAATATTATTCATATAACAATTTTTAACCTAATAAAAAGCCTGAAATTACGGCTTTATTTTTCGATGTGAAGAGTAACAAATAGAGGCATGATTTTTATTCTTAACTGACTTTTTATCTCATTATTATCTGTATATGGTTTTCTTCCAATTATATATCATTATCTTCATTACAAATGCCTTTGACGTTAAACATGTGGATGTCAGGAAGGCTGTATTCGTTAAAATACCTTAGGGGGCACTCTTGGTAGCATTAAATGGATCAAATGTTTACTAGAAGTCATCTAGTACCTCTAGATCAAGAAAAAGAAGAACAAATAATAAATGACTTTATTCTGAAATAAATCCATCTTACCTGAAAGAGAAAATTTTCTCTAGGAGAAATCTCATGACGAAATAATGGATTCGGTTTCTTACTTGATCGGATCTGTAATTGAAGAGAGCGTGGACTTCTGAAAAGACCATGAACTCTTCAGAGACTTTTGTTTATCTCTAGAGTAACGATGGTTAAGGTTAGATTTATGTCCTCAAATACACATCGCAGTCAAGTAAAAAACAATATTTTTAATTCATTTATCTTACTAAAAGAAGATAAATTAATTTTTGTGAATCGATTAGAATATTTGAACTTCCAGCAGATAAAAATAGGTGGACAACAAATTTCAGAACTCGTAAACAATAAATCACTATAATTACTCAACAAAGAATTAAGATTAAATATTTTCGATATTGTTGTGAAACAATATACAATGAAAATATCATTGTAAAAATTATGTTAGCTTTATTCGTTAAAATATCCTAATGGTACTCGGATAAAACTAAAGTGTGCAATTATTTATTAAAAATCATCTAAAGTCATTTAATCAAAAATATATAGAGAGAAAAATAACTAATAAAAAATAACTAATAACTAATAATAATAATAATAATATAAATAAATAAAATAATAAATAACTAATAATATAATAATAAAATAACTTTCTGAAACAAATTCATCTTATATGAAAGAAGAGATTTCCTCATCTACAAAATATCATGACGAAATAATGGATTAAAAAATATCTAAAAGTGTAATACATATCGCAATTAAGTAAAAAAATATTTTTTTCAAATTTATTTATCTTACTTACAGGAACAAATTAATTTTCTTTTTAATAGATTAGAATATCTGACTTCCAGCAGATAAAAGTATTTGGACAAACAAATTTCAGAATTGGTAAACAGTAAATCATTATCGTTACTCAACAATAAATTAAGATTCAATAATCATCGATATTGTTGAAGGACAATGTACAATGAAAATAGCATTGTAAAAATTATGTTAGCTATATATCTATTAAGGTGTCTTAATGGTGCTTTGGATACAATTAAATTGGCAAATGTTTATTAAAATTCGTCTAAAATCATTTAATAAAATATATATATATATATATTAAATAAATAAATGGCCTTTATTCTGAAACATATCCATCTTATTTGAAAGTAGAGATTTATTCATCGATGAAATCTCATGATGAAATAATAGATTCGATTTCTTATTTGATTGGATTTGTAATTGGAGAGTACATAGACTTCTACAAAGATCATAAACTATTGAGAGGTAGTTTGTCTTCGAGGTAAAAATTAGTTAACTCTGGATACAAGTCTTCACATACAGATCGCTATTATGTTTTTTTTTTTTTATTTATTCACCTAGATTAGCTGGACTTCCAGTAGATAAAAATAATTGACAGCAAATTTTAGAATGGTTAAACAGTAAAAATATTATCACAATCCAACAATTTTATAAGATTCAATAAGCATAGCATCGATATTGTTGAAATTCATTTTATCACATTTAACAAACCAGAAAATTTTGTTCAGGTTTTATTATATATGAATATTTTACCATTGCATTTTGATCTTATCGATAAGCCTAATTAACTTTAGTTAGAGATCGATTAATTTTTGTTATTCGTTATGAGGCAATTATGGGCAAACAATGTCAATCATATTTTGTTTACATTTTTACAGATATGATTTAATTAATTCAAATAGAAATGACACTTTAATTATCTAAATGTAAGAATAAATTCAATTAACCGATGTTTCAAATAAAAGTCCAAATGTTGCACAGGATATATACTAATGACTTTGCAGTCCAAAAGATTTAGAAAATTATCAGTTCCAGTTTAGTTATTAAGAAAAAATTTATAAAATGAATTGGATTATTACTAATAGTTTTACTTACTTGTAAACAATTATATCTTCTTATTCAAAAACATGCAAACTGACACACAATTGTGGTACTGTTAAATCGTATGGATAAAATAGAAAATGTCGAAGAGCCATCTTCAAAATTGAACTTTTCATCAATCATTTATCAAATTGAATCTAATCAATAAAATTAAAAATCCAGATATGTTAAATCCAGATAATATTAAATCCAGATATTTTCATCAGAATTTAAGCTTTCTGTTTACTTTATGCAATGGGTTCCTAATCCGGATTCTTTTTGCATATCTTGTGGTAAAATGTTAATGTAATACATAAAATGATATATTTAAACCTACATATCTACATAATCGTATGTTGCACTGGATATATTCCGACGAATTTATAGTCCAAAAAGATTTAGAAAAATTATCAGTTTTGGTTTAATTATTAAGAAATAAATTATATAATCAATTTGATTACTATTTAATTTAATTGTGGTTTTAGTGAGAGATCGATTAATTTTTTGATATTTATTAAAATCAAATTAAGGGCGCACAATATCATCATAGTTCTTAAAATTACAAAAAATTATGTAATTCATTTAAATACCAATGGCATTTAATTATCTCAATACAGAAAGCCAATTTTTAAAATAAAACTTCAAAACGTTGCATAGGATGTATAAGTACGACATAGTAGTCCAAAAGAATTAAAAAATTATCAGTTCTGGTTTAGTTGTAAAGAAATAATTTATTAAATGAATTTGATTACTACTAATAATTGCATATTTCTGCTTATTTAGAAACAATGCAAAATGACACAAATGGGGAACTGTAAACATTTTATGAATAAAACAGAAAATTTTAGAGAGCCATCTTCAAAATTGAACTTCGTACCAATAATATATCAAATTGAATCTACTTACTAAAATTAAAAAGTTAACTTATTACAAAACTTTTTTCATTTTAGAAACACTTCATGCAATTAGGTGCAGTGATTGCATTGAATCCATTTTGCTCATTTTCTTTTTAATAACAACAGTCCTTTGAAGTTTCATACTGACACAATTAGTTAAACAATCTCAAAATCCCAGCTTACATTTCATCTGCATGTCCCTCAGTATCCGTATTAAAGTCTAGATTAAAAATCCTTTATTTTTGCCCTCTATGAAAGATTTCCATATAATCAGATTAGAATACCCACTAGTTTAATTAGAAACTGAACTTGTCCCTTACAATTACCGACGGAACATTTATTTTGTCTTTCCCATTTTCACTCATTAGGCCAATCAATACTGGCAGAGAGTAAACTAAAACTCCAATTTACTGATCCTTCCTATTTAAGAGATATCTTCCATACTTTTTTTTTATAAGGACCATCTTCCTCAGTAATTCTTTTCTTTAAGTCGCTAAATTTATCTCGGACGTTTTTTTTCACTCATTTTTTTCTTTGTCGTTGAATTGACTTTTTTGTCTTGCCTGTCGTCCACCACTGCCATTTTAAAGGAACCTCCAGCTTAGAGTGTAAGATAAGGGTTATATGCCCCACTTATGCGCGAGGGGGTTGTTATTGACGCCTTGTCAATTACCTTTTAGACGTAGCAAAAGTTAATTAGATTTTCACTCACAGTCGTTAATGAAGTTCCAATGTTTTGCTCTTTGACCGTAACAAAGGCGCACTTAAAGAAAAGATGGTGACTCGCTTGGCTGGGCAACATGTTTTCCCTCGCACTTTGAGAACTTTCCCTTGGATTTTGAAAAGATACGTAACGAGATTAACCATCCCCCTCCCCCACCCCTCCTACGCACCCTTTGAAAATCGGTTGGAAAAAACTGCACATTCAAACGTATTAAAATTCCTTTTTAGATAAAAAGAACCTAATCAGGTAATTTGATTTATTGGAAAAAGCCACTTTGCGTTCGAAGATTCTTATATAATCCCGAAAAAAAAATTTAGATCCAAATATCTTCAACAGAATTTTAACTTATCTGGATTATCTGTATTTACTTGATGCAATGTGTTCCTTTTTAGTAAACCGGGTTTGTTTTTTTTTTTACATATATTGTGGTAAAATATAAATGTAATATATAAAATGATATATTTAAACCAACATCCCTACCAAATCGTATGTTGTACTGAATATATACAGACGATCATGTTGTCCAATAGATTTTGAAAAATTATCAATTTTTGGTTTAATTATTAAGAAATAAATTATAAAATGAATTTGATGACTACTAAAAATTGAACTTATTTGGAATCAATTATTTCTGCTTATCCAAAAGCAATCCAAATTGACAACAAATGTGACATTGTTAAATTTTTGAAGAGCCATCTTCAAATTGAACTATTAATCAATTATTTAAGAAATTGAATCTAATTATTAAAATTAAAAACCATAACTGATTTCAAAAACTCTTCATTTTTTAAAAACTTTTTATGCTATTAGGTACACTGATTGCATAAAATAAATTATCATGCAAATATACATGATTTATTTGAGATTTTCAAATAAGAACTTATATTTTGAATATTGAATCACAATCTTATACAAAATAAAAAAAGGCAGTCATAAGAAATACACCGTAACAATATTTTTCTATGCTAGACTGTCTTAAATGTCTTGTATATTAAGGTTCATTGTTATTCCTTTATTCTTATGCATAAATTACCAAATAATGTATCATTTTATTTGTAATAAAATATTATTCATATATTAATTTTTTAACCTAAAAAAAGACTGAAAATTCGGCTTTTATTTTTCGAAGTAAAGCATAACAAAAGGTGGTATGATTTTTATTCTTACTTGGCATGATTTTTATTTTTTATTCTTTTCCCATTATTATCTGTATATGGTTTGCTACCAATTTTATATCATTACAAATGCCTTTAACGTTAAACATGTAGATGCCAAGATAGCTGTATTCGTTAAAATACCTTAGGGGCACTCTTGGTACTATTAAATGGATCAAATGTTTACTAGAAGTCATCTAGTACCTCTAGATCAAGAAAGAAGAACAAAGAATAAATGACTTTTTATTCTGAAATAAATCCATCTTACCTGAAAGAGAAAATTTTCTCTAGGGAGAAATCTCCTGACGAAATAATGGATTCGGTTTCTAACTTGATCGGATCTGTAATTGAAGAGAGCGTGGACTTCTGAAAAGACCATGAACTATTCAGCGACTTTTGTTTATCTCTGGAGTAAAGATGGTTAAGGCTAGATTTATGTCTTCAAATATATATTACTGTTATATATTAAAAAAAATATTTATCTTACTAATAGGAGTTAAATTAATCTATTTTAATAGATTAGAATAACGATTTCCACCAGCTAAAAACAGTTGGACAAACAAATTTCACAATTGGTAAACAAATCAGTATCATTACTCAACAATGAGCAATTCAGAGACTTTTATTTATCTCTCTAGTAAAGACGGTTAAAGCTAGATTTATGTTCCAGAAATGCATATCGCTGTCATGTAAAAAGATATTTTTTAAATTTATTTATCTTACTAAAAGTAGTTATAAATTAATTTCTGTTAATAGATTAGAATGTCTGGATTTCCAGCTGATAATAAAAGTAGTTGGACAACAAATTTCAGAATTGGTAAACAGTAAATTATTATCATAACCATGAACTATTCAGACTTTTCTTTATCTCTGAGTAAAAGGTGGTTAAAGCTGGATTTATGTCCTCAAATACATATCGCTGTCAAGTAAAAAGTATTTTTTTAATTCATTGTAAAAAGTATTTTTTTTAATTCATTCATTCATGTTGTACAGCTATTTTTTATCTGCTGGAAGTTCAAATATTCTCTAATCGATTAACAAAAATTAATTTATCTTCTTTAGTAAGATAAATTAATTAATTTATCTTCTTTTAGTAAGATAAATTAATTTTTTGTTAATAATTTTACTAATAATAATGTAATAATAATACTAATAATAATACTAATAATTGTTAATAATAATACTAATAATTTTACTTGTAAACAATTATATCTTCTTATTCAAAAACAATCCAAACTGACGAAATTGTGGTACTGTTAAATTGTATGGATAAAAACAGAAAATGTCGAAGAGCCATCTTCAAAATTGAACTTTTCATCAATCATTTATCAAATTGAATCTAATCAATAAAATTCAAAATCCAGATATAAATCCAGATATATTAAATCCAGATAATATTAAATCCAGATATTTTAATCAGAATTTAAGCTTTCTGTTTACTTTATGCAATGGGTTCCTAATCCGGGATTCTTTTTTGCATATCTTGTGGTAAAATGTAAATGTAATACATAAAATAATATATTTAAACCTACATATCTACATAATCGTATGTTGCACTGGATATATTCCGACGAATTTATAGTCCAAAAGATTTAGAAAAATTATCAGTTTTGGTTTAATTGTTAAGAAACAAATTATATAATGAATTTGATTACTATTTAATTTAATTGTGGTTTTAGTGAGAGATCGATTTTTTTTGATATTTATTAAAATACAATTAAGGACGCACAATATCATCATAGTTCTTAAAATTACAAAAAATTCTTTAATTAATTTAAATACCAATGGCATTTTAATTATCTCAATTCAGAAAGCCAATTTTTAAAATAAAACTTCAAAACGTTGCATAGGATGTATACATACGACTTAGTAGTCCAAAAGATTTAGAAAAATTATCAGTTCTGGTTTAGTTGTAAAGAAATAATTTATTAAATGAATTTGATTACTACTAATAATTGCATTTATCTGGTAACAATTAATTTTGCTTATTCAAAAACAATGCAAAATGACACAAATGGGGAACTGTAAAAATGTTATAAATAAAACAGAAAATTTTAGAGAGCCATCTTCAAAATTGAACTTCGTACAAATCATATATCAAATTGAATCTACTTACTAAAATTAAAAAAGTTAAATTATTTCAAAAAATTTTCATTTTAGAAAATACTTCATGCAATTAGGTGCAGTGATTGCATTGAATCAATTCAGTTCATTTGTCAAAATGCAAAATGACTACAAATGTGTCACTGTCAAATATTCAAAGATCCATCTTGAAGTTTGTACTTTTCATCACTCATTTATAAAATTGAATCTAATTATTAAAATTAAAAACTATGACAGATTTCAAACACTCTTCATTTTAGAAAAAAAAAAAAACGTCATGCAACTAGGGGCAGTGATTGCATTGAATCAATTTTGTTCATTTTCTTTTAATTACAACAGTCCTTTGAAGTTTCATACCGACAAAATTAGTTGAAACAATCTCAAAATCCCAGCTTACATTTCATCTGCATGTCCCTCAGTATCCATATTAAAGTCTAGATTAAAAATCATTTATTTTTGCCCTCCATGAAAGATTTAAATATAATCAGAACAGAATACCCACTAGTTTAATTAGAAACTGAACTTGTCCTTCAATCACCGACGGAACATTTATTTTGTCTTTTCCATTTTCACTCATTAGGGCCAATCAATACTGGAAGAGTAAACTAAAACTTCAATTTACTCGATCCTTCCTATTTAAGAGTTATCTTCCATCCTTTTTTTTTTATAAGGCACCATTTTCCTCAATAATTCTTTTCTTAAGTCGCTTAATTTATCTCGGACTTTTTTTTTTTTTTTTACTCGGAACATTTTTTTTTCATTGTCGTTGAATTGGACTTTTGTTTTGCCCTGCCTGTCGACCACCACTGCCATTTTAAAGGAACCGCCAGCTTAGATTGTAAGATAAGGGTTATATGCCCCATTTATGCTCGGAGGGGGTTGTTATTGACGCCTTGTCAATTACCTTGAGACGCAGCAAAAAGTTAATTAGATTTCCTTTTCCCCGCAGTCGTTAATGGAGTTCCATGTTTTGCTTTGCCCGTAACATAGGTGCACTTAAAGCAAAGGTAGGGACTCACTTGGCTGGGCAACATGTTTCCCTCGCACTTTGAGAACTTTTCGGGGATTTTGAAAGATACGTAACGTGATTAACCCTCCCGCTCCCCCCATCCTACGCACCCTTTGGAAGTCGGTTGGAAAAAACTGCGCATTCAAACGTATTGAAAATTCCTTTTTAGATAAAAAGAACCTAATCAGGTAATTTGATTTATTGGGAAAGCCACTTTACGTTCGAAGATTCTTATATAATCTCGAAAAAAAAAATTAGATCCAAATATCTTCAGCAGAATTTTAACTTATCTGGATTATCTGTATTTGCACTTGATGTAATGTGTTCCTTTTAGTAATCGGGTTTTTTTTACATATATTGTGGTAAAATATAAATGTAATACATAAAATGATATATTTAAACCAAAATCCCTACATAATCGTATGTTGAACTGAATATATACAGACGAGCATATTGTCCAATAGATTTAGAAAACTTATCAATTTTTGGTTTAATTATTAAGAAATAAATTATAAAATTAATTTGATTACTATTTAATTTAATCGTGGTTTTAGTTAGAGATCAATTAATTTTTGATATTTATTAAAAGGCAATTAGTGGCAGGCCAATATCATCACATTTTTTAAAATTTAAATAAAATCCTTTAATTGATTCAAATACATATGATACTTTAATTACCTCAATGTATGAATAAATTCTTTTAATCCATTTTCAAATAAACGTTCAAATGTTGCACAGGATATATACAGGCGACTTTGTATTCCAAAACATTTAGAAAAATTATCAGTTCTGTTTTAGTTATTAAGAAATAAATTTTAAAATGAATTTGATGACTACTAAAAATTGAACTTATTTCGAAACCAATTATTTCTGCTTATCCAAAAGCAATCCAAATTGACAACAAATGTGACATTGTTAAATTTTTGAAGAGCCATCTTCAGAATTTGAACCTCTCAAAAATTATTTATCAAATTGAATCTAATTATTAAAATGAAAAACAATAACAGATTTCAAAAACCATTCAGTTTAGAAAACACTTTATGCTATTAGGGACACTGATTGCATTGAATCAATTTTGTCAATTTCTTTTATAACTACAACAATCTTTTGAGGTTTTAATCCGCCACAATTAGTTAAACAATCTCAAAATTCGATCTTACATTTCATGTGCATGTTCCTCAGTATTCATATTAAAGTCCAGATTAAAAACCACTTTTTTTCTATACATGAAAAATTTCCATATAATCAGAACAGAATACCCACTAGTTTAATTAGAAACTGAACTTCTCCTTACAATTACCGACGGAACATTTATTTTGTCTTTTCCATTTTCACTCATTAGGGTCAATCAATACTGGCAGAATAAACTAAAACTACTCGATCCTTCCTATTTAAGAGATAACTTCCATCTTTTTCTTTTTATAAGGGACCATTTTCTCAATAATTCTTTTTCTTTAGTCGCTTAATTTATCTCACACTTCTTTTTGAATTCATTTTTTTTTTTTCATTGTCCTTGAATGGGACTTTTTTTGCTTGTCTTTACCACTGACATTTTAAATTGAGCTCCAGCTTAGAGTGTGAATAAGGGTCATATGCCCCATTTATGCGCGCAGGGGTTGTTATTGACGCCTTGTCAATTACCTTGAGACGCAGCAAAAGTTAATTAGATTTCCTTTCCCTCGCAGTCGTTAATGGAGTTCCAATGTTTTGCTCTGCCGTAACAGAGTCGCAGTTAAAAAAAAAGATAGGTGACACGCTTCGCCGCGCAACATACTTTCCGTCCCACTTTGAGAACTTTTTCGGGGATTTAGGAAAGATACGTAACGAGATTAAACGCAATGCACCCTTTGGAAGTTGGCTGGAAGAAGCTGCGCATTCAAACGGATTGAAAAATCCTTTTTAGATAAAAGAACCTAATCAGGCAACTTATTTATTGGAAAAGCCACTTTGCGTTCGAAGATTCTTATGTAGTTTCAAAAAAAAAAAAAAAAAATAGTCTGATCCAAATATCCTCAGCAGAATTTAAACTTTGTATTTCCTTTATGCAATGGATTCCTTTTAGTAATCCGAGGTTTTTTTTTTTTACATATCTTTGGTACATAAAATGATATATTTAAACAACATACTTATATAAACGTATATAAATTTAAAACCGACTTCATATTTTAAAATACTGATTCAATCATATAAATGTTACACTGAGAAATTTTATAGGTAAAACACAAAATTTCGAAACATCCGAAGCATTTCGAATGTCATCAGATTTTTTTCAAATATTTACAAAAATCCTTTAATTGATTCAAAGACATATGATATTTTAATTATCTCAATGTATGAATAAATTTCTTACTCCATTTTCAAATAAAACGTTTAAATGCTGCACAGCATCTACATAAACACTCAAGAGCCAAACATTATGACCACCTGTCAATAACGAGTTGGCCCACCTTTGGTGCGCAACACAGCTTCAGCCCGCCTTTCATGGATGCCACAAGTCCTTGGTAGATGGCTGGAGACAGATTGTACCAGATGTTTAAGCAACGGTCACGCAAATCCGAGATATTGCGAATTGGTGGTCTTTGAACTCTGAGCTGCCGTTCCAGGACATCCCAAATGTGTTCTGTCGGATTGATTTCCGGTGCGTTAGGCGGCCAGGACATTAACTGGAATTCAGCATCATGTTCCTGGAATTACTCCAACACAATTTCAGCCTTGTGACAAGGGGCGTTGTCCTGTTGGAACATTCCATTTCCATCTGGAAAAACAGAGGCCATGTAAAGGGTGCAACTGGTCCGCAATGATGTTCAGATACCCTGTAGCATTCATGGTCTGCTCTACCACAACCACGGGTCCCAGAGACGCCCAAGAGAACGTCCCCCAAAGCATAATACCGCCACCACCGGCCTGTGTATGACCTACTGTACATTGAGGGAGCAACTGCTCGCCTGGAAGACGGCGCATCCTGACACAGCCATCGGCGTGATGAACGACAAACCGTGATTCCTCTGACCAGGAAACTCTCTCCCACTGATCCATGGACCAGTCACGATGTTCCGGGCCCAGGGCAGGCGCAGTTGGCGGTGACGCTTGGTCAGCAAAGGCACACGAGTGTGACGTTTGCTGCGTAGCCCCATAGCCAACAGTGTCAGCTGAACAGTGTTCTCCGATTCTGCTACTTGGCCCTGCATTGTATTGTGCTGTCAATTGAGGCACTGTCTGGTTCCGGTTTTGCTTCACCATGCGAGACAGTCTCCGACGACCTTTTTCTTCGATAGCGTGTGGACGTCCAACACCATGTCTTCTACTGCTGGCTTCACCGTCATTCATCCACTTTGCATAAGTACTAACAACTGTAGATCGCGAACAACCCACGAGTCATGCAGTTTCGGAAATACTTGTTCCGAGCCTTCAAACCATTACAATCTGCCTCTATCAAAGCCGCTTAGATCCGCAGTAGGTCCGATGTAGGGGTAGTAATAATGTTTTGACTCTTGAGTGTATATACAGACGACTTTGTATTCCAAAACATTTAGAAAAATTATCAGTTCCGTTTTAGTTATTAATATTTAGTTTAATAAATACTAAAAATTTAACTTATTTGGAAACAATTATTTCTGCTTATCCAAAAGCAATCCAAATTGACAACAAATGTGACATTGTTACATTTTTAAAAAGCCATCTTCAAAATTGAACTTTTCATCAATTATTTATCAAATTGAATCTAATTATTAAAATTAAAAACGATAAATGATTTCAAAAACTCTTCATTTTAGAAAAGAACTTTATTCTATTAGGTACAGTGATCAATTTTGTTCATTTCTTTTATAATTACAATTCTCTTTTAAAGTTTAATTCCGACACAATTAGTTAAACAATATCAAAATCCGATTTTACATTGCATGCGCATGTTACTCAGTATCCATATTAAAGTCCAGATTAAAAATCACTTATTTTTGCCCTCCATGAAAGATTTCCATATAATCCGAACAGAATACCCACTAGTTTAATTAGAAACTGAACTTCTCCCTTACAATTCCCGACGGAACATTTATTTTGTCTTTTCCATTTCCACTCATTAGGGCCAATCAATACTGGCAGAGTAAACTAAAACTCCAATTTACTCGATCCTTCCTATTTAAGAGATATCTTCCATCCTTTTTTTTTTATAAGGGACTATTTTCCTCAATAATTCTTTTCTTAAGTCGCTTAATTTATGTCGGAATTTTTTTTTTTCACTCATTTTTTTCATTGTCGTTGTATTGGACTTTTTTTTTTTGTCTTGCCTGTCGTCCACCACTGCCATTTTAAAGGCAGCTCCGGCTTAGAGTGTGAGATAAGGGTCATATGCCCCATTTATGCGCGGAGGGGTTGTTATTGACGCCCTGTCAATTACTTGAGACGCAGCAAAAGTTAATTAGATTTCCTTTCCTCGCGGTCGTTAATGGAGTTCCAATGTTTTGCTCTGCCCGTAACAGAGGCGCACTTAAAGAAAAGATATGGTGACTCTCTTCGCCGCTCAATACACTCTCCGTCGCACTTTTGAGAACTTTTCTGGGGATTTTGAAAATATACGTAACTAGATTAACACCCCTCCCCCTCTCCATCAAAGAAACGCACCCTTTGGAAGTTGTCAGGGAGAAAGCTGCGCATTCAAACGAATTGGAAAATCCTTTTATATAAAAAGAACCTAATCAGGTGACTTGATTTATTGGAAAAGCCACTTTGCTTCTTGCGAAGATTCTTAAAAAAAAAAAATTCTAAAAAAATCTTTAAAAAAAAAAATTATAAAAAAAATTCTTAAAAAAAAAAAAAAAAAAAAAGTCAGATCCGAGTATTCTCAACAGAATTTTAATTTTGTATTTACTTGATGCGGTGGATTCTTTTTAATATTCCGGGCTTTTTACATATAATGTGATAAAACTTAAAATATATAAAAATATTTATTTAAAACTACATGAAAAATAATCGTATATAAATTTGAAACCGATATTTTATTTTAAAAAGACCTTATTTATGTTCCTTTGGTCCTTTGGAACATGCAAGTTACCCAGCGAATGGATAACAGCTTTATTTCTTCTGAAGGTATATGCCATGGCATGTTTTATTCCTTCTGAAGGATCCTGTTATGAAAGTCCTGCCATGTTATGTTTATCATGCTTCATATTAAATTTTATTCCTTATGAAGAAATATAGTCCTTCATGTTATGTTTATTATACATCATCACATGCCTTATTTCTTTTGATGGAATATGTTATAGTATAATAATTCATGTCATATTTTATTCTTTTTCGAGGTAATATGTCAAGGTTATGTGATGTCATGTTTTGTTCCTTCTGAAGGAATATGTCATGTTTTTATTTCTTTCGTAGGAATATGCAATATGCATGTCATGTCATGTTTTATTTCTTCTGACGGAATATGTGAAAGTCGTATCTTGTCATGTTCATTATACAGCATATCATGTTTTATTTCTTCTGAAAAATATAATCAATAATTCTTTTCTTAAGTCGCTTAATTTATCGCGGGCTTTTTTCTCACTCATTTTTTTCATTGTCATTGAATTGGACTTTTTTTTTCCCTCCTGCCTGTCGTCCGCCACTACCATTTTAAAGCAACCTCCAGCTTAGAGTGTGAGATATGGGTTATATGCCGCATTTATGCGCGGAAGGGGTTGTTATTGACGCCTTGTCAATTACCTTGAGACGCGGCAAAAAAGTTAATTAGATTTCCTTCCTCACAGTCGTTAATGGAGTTCCGATGTTTTGCTCTCTGCCCGTAACAAAGGCGCACTTAAAGAAAAAGATAGATGACTCTCTTCGCTGGGCAACATACTTTCCGTCGCACTTTGAGAACTTTTCCGGGGATTTTGAAAATATTCATAACGAGATTAACACCCCTCCCCTCTCCCGTCAAAGAAACGCACCCTTTGGAAGTTGAAAAAAAGCAGTGCATTCAAACTTATTGAAAAATCCTTTATAGATAAAAGAACCTAATCAGGTGACTTGATTTATTGAAAAGCCCCTTTGAGTTCGAAAATTCTTATATAATCCGGAAAAAATAAATAGTATGATCCAAATATTTTCAGCAGAACTTAAACTTTGTATTTACTTGATGCAAATGGGTTCTTTTTAGTAATCTAGTTTTCTTATATCTTGTGGTAAAACATGAATGTAATACAAAAAAGATATATTTATACCTATATATCTACATAATCGTATATAAATTTAAAAACCTACTTCATATTTTAAAAGACCTTACTTAAGTT
This sequence comes from Caerostris extrusa, assembly GCA_021605095.1. Taxonomy (NCBI): domain Eukaryota; kingdom Metazoa; phylum Arthropoda; class Arachnida; order Araneae; family Araneidae; genus Caerostris; species Caerostris extrusa. The sequence goes on from BPLR01000701.1 coordinate 86,830, forward strand.
CCTTCGGTGAAGCATGCAAGTTAGCCAGCGAATTGATATCCGTTTTATTCCTTCTGAAGGAATATGTCATAGTCATGTTTTGTTCCTTCAGAAGAAATATTTCATATTCATATCATGTTTTATTTCTTCTGACGGAATATCCAAAGTCATGTTATGTCATGTCATGTATATCATAAGTTATGTTTTATTCCTTCTGAAAGAATATTTCATAGTCATGACTTGTCATGTTTAATTTCTTCTGAAGGAATATGCAATAGTCATGTCATGTCATGTGTTATTTCCTGTGCTAGAATATGGTCAATAATATTTTCATAAGTCGCTTAATTTATCTCGGAAATTTTTTTTACTCATTTTTTCATTGTCTCTTAATTGGACCTTTTTTTCTCCGCCTGTAGTCCACCACTGCCATTTTAAAGGGAGCTCCTGCTTAGAATGTGAGATAAGGGTTATATGCCCCATTTATGCGCGGAGGGGTTGTTATTGACGCCTTGTCAATTACCTTGAGACCCAGCAAAAAGTTAATTAGATTTCCTGTCCCTCTCAGTCGTTAATGGAGTTCCAATGTTTTGCTCTGCCCGTAACAGAGACGCACTTAAAGAAAGATGGGTGACATACTTCCCCACTTTGAGAACTTTTCGGGGATTTTGAAAAGATACGTAACGGATTAACGGGAGAGCCATGTTCAAAATTGAACTTTTCATCAATTATTTATCAAATTGAATCTAATTATTAAAATTAAAAGCGATAACTGATTTCAAAAACTCTTCATTTTAGAAAAGAACTTCCTTCTATTAGTACAGTGATTGCTTTAAATAAAGTTTGTTCATTTTCTTTTATAATTACAACAATCCTTTGAAGTTTCATTCCAACACAATTAGTTAAACAATCTTAAAAAAACCGAGCTTACATTTCATCTGCATGTTCCTCAGTATCCATATTAAAGTCAGATTAAAATCACTTTTTTTTTTGTCCTCCATGAAAGATTTCCATATAATCAGAACATAATACTTACTAGTTTAATTAGAAACTGAACATCTCCCTTACAATTCCCGATGGAACATTTATAATTGTTTCTTAAGTCGCGTAATTTATCTCGGATTTTTGTTTCACTCATTTTTTTCATTGTCGTTGAATTGGACCTTTTTTTTGTATTGCCTGTCGTCCACCACTGCCATTTAAAGGGAGCTCCTGCTTAGTGTGGAGATAAGGGTTGAATGCCCCATTTATGCGTGGAGGGGTTGTTATTGACGCCTTGTCAATTACCTTGAGACACAGCAAAAAGTTAACTTTTTCCGGGGATTTTAAAAGATACGTAACGGGATTAACACCCCGCCCACTCCTCCTAAGGCAACGCACCCTTTAGAAGTTGGCTGAAAAAGCTGCGCATTCAAACGGATTGAAAAATCCTTTTAGATAAAAGAACCTAATCAGGCGACTTGATTTATTGGAAAAGTCACTTTGCGTTCGAAGATCTTATGTAATCTGAAAGAAAAAGTCAGAACCAGATATCTTCAGCAGAACTTAAAATTTGTATTTATTTGATGCAATGGGTTCCTTTTAGTAATCTGAGATTTTTTACATATCTTGCGGTAAAACATGAATGTAATACATAAAAGATAAATAATCGTATATAGATTTAAAACCGTTTTCTTATACTTTATTTAAGTTCCTTTGGTGGAACATGCATGTTACCCATGAAGAATGTTACCATTAAAGGAATATGTCATAGTCATGTTTATCATATGTCATGCCATGTTTTATTCCTTTTGAAGGAATAGGCCTTGATCATGCCACATCATGTTTTATTCCTTCTGAATATCCTTTCAGAATCCTTTTATATAAAGAATCTAATCAGGTGACTGGATTTATTGGTAAATCCACTTTGCGTTCGAAATTTTTTCCCTTCAAATGCAGCTGGCAAATAGACCGTGATCTTTTATGCAGTAAGGGCTGCACAGATGTTACTCACTTTGCACTACCAAGGGGGCGCGTGTAACTTGAAGATAAGCCAAGGACTGTCCCCGCAACGCTCCCACGATTCTATTAGGTCTGGGACCTACGGCTTAAAGTGGATTCGAACCACTACAAAACCCATGCCAACGCCGGGATTTGAACCCGATACCTGTGGTACCGAGCGCCAGAGAGCTAGCCACTCGGGCATCAGGCCATCAAGCGTTCGAAAATCTTTCCAGTAATTTTTCAGAATCAAATAGACTCAATGACAGAATGTCTCAAATAACTACCAGATTGCTCTTTATGGTTTACATCAAAATTTTAAAAACGCATTAATACTGCTAAAAGTCCTCAAAGTGGCATCGTAGAGTGTTCCATCGTTTTAAAAATTACAAGTTGGTTAGTCATAGCTTTGTTAGTTGTAGTTTTGGCTTTTTGTTGTAGGGATTGCTTTATTAGTTAGTAGTCTGCTTTGCGTTATAGAAAATAAATTGTAGGTTTGGATCAATATCTTCTCTAAATTTTAATTTTTCTATAATCATATGCACCTTATGTTTACCATTATACGGGGAGCCACAAATTGGTGAAAGTTTCAAAGTTGCAGATAACGCAAAATTTAATCCATTACTTCTTCAAAGGCAAATACACGCAAATACACACAATTAAATATGTCTTTAAAATAATTGATGCACATCTGCGTATAAACGCCACGAACTATTTAAATTTGTAATATCATTATTATTAAAAAAAAATTATGATGAAGTTTAAATAGACTGGTGTGCAAAACTTAAGTAGCAGTGTAAAAATTTAGCAGATAACCATGAAATTGCAGAAAAGGAGGTCTGGAGATCAGTACAATGAAAAGTTGGTGGTGATCGCCCGAGGAAGACAACTGCAGGGGATGACCGATATATCGTCCTGCAAGCGAAAAGAGGCCGGCAGCAGTCATCAAGTGCGATTGCTCAGTAACTCTGTACAGCGACGGAGCGACAAGTGTCGCGGTTTACTGTGGCCAGACGCCTTCACAAAATTGACATATTCGCCCGCCGTCCTGAGCGCTGCCTCCCGTTGAAAGTTGGCCACCGACGCCACCATTTAGAGTGGTGCAAAGAGTACAAAAACTGGACAACTGATCAATGGAGTCGTGTCCTCTTTACGGATGAGAGTCGGTTCTGTACCAGAAGCGATTATCGACGCGTTTTGATTTGGAGAGAGGTCGGGACCCGGTTTTATCCCAGTAACCTCAAGGAAAGACACCGTTGTGGTAGTTCTGGAGTTCTTGTCTGGGGAGGCATTTTGCTGAACGAGCGAACTGAGCTCCACGTTTTCAACAGAGGGTCTGTAACCGGCGATCGCTATTGTAAGGAGGTACTCCTTCCCCATGTGCGTCTGTTCCGAGGGGCCATTGGGCCATTGGCCCCTACTTCATTTTTATGGAGGACAATACACGTCCACATCGGACTCTTGCTGATGAGGAGCTACGGAAATTGAAGATATCATTCAAATGGATTGGCCAGCGTACTCCCCAGATTTAAATCCCATCGAACAGGTGTAGGATGCTTTGGGAAGACGCATTGCAGCACGCTTCTGCATCCTCCGGAGAACACCCAACAACTCAAACAGATGCTGATTGAGGAATGGGCACTCCTACCGCAAGAAATGTGGCACCAGCTAGTTCTGAGTATGTGGAGACGGTGCGAAGCAACCATTGCAGTGAGGGAGGGCATATCCCATATTAAGGAACATCTGCTTGTTGTTCTTCCTTTTGGATAGACAATTAAAAATACCGATACTATGCGTTCAATAAAGCTTGTTTTTGTTTGATTCCATACCGTATGCATTGTATTCCTTTTCAGTGCCAATGCTTTCGTCATCCTTTACGTACATAATACTCTCCCTCATTTCTGAATGTCATGTCTCTCAGATGATTTCTTGTTGAGTTATGGCAAAAAACCCACCTGTTGCTTAAGCTTTGCACACCATTGTAATTACACAAAATATGTATTGTTTTAATTCTTAATTTCTGACACTAATAATTATTAAATCCATTAAAATAATATTGTAATAATCATTATTTGGACTTTAATGTTTTGTTTAGCCATTATAAAATGTTTTTCTATGAAAACAATAAACATTAAGCAGTTTTCAAAAGCTACAATATTATACAAAATAACAATCTCAAATACATTTAATTAATCGATATTTAAAGGAGGTTTTTGCTTAATGCATGACAATTATTCTCTCACCATATTAAATTAATTACCAAATAATATAAATCATATGATTAATTCACTGCATTGAATGCCTTACTGCATTTTCAAACAAAAGAATTTATTTAGCAAAATAAAATCATGCATTATAATGATTTATTTCTTGTAATTATTTCATTGTAAATATTTAATTGTATTTTTCTTAACTGCACAAAACGTGTAAGGAATTAATTCATTGATTCTGTACATTTGCAACGTATTATTTCTTTTTGCTATTATTTTAAGCATTATTATTTTATATTGTTATTATTCTTCATCTTTTATTGCAAATTCGATTTCTTTATTGCTGTTTGTGTATTTTATTCTTACGTAAGATTTTTAAATTTTATGGGTAACTTGTATATCGGTCCATTTGATTATTTTTTATTTTTAATTTTTTAGTTTAGTTTATTTTGCGTAATTATATAAATCTATAACAAAAACAAAAAATTAATTAATATAATTTAATTCTTCAATTTATTTTTCAAAATCGATACTTGTAATTTTGGTATTTTTCAATAATTTAGCTGAAAATAGGACTTTAAATTTACCATTCAAATTTAAAGGACTAATCTTCTATATTTTCGTAGACACACTTTAATAATTAAATTGAAGGTTTTTCTTTTCAGTTTTCTAATGTAAACTGAAGTTTTCTTAAATGAGGTGTCTGTTAATAATCAACAGGCAGCAGCCACTAAATACTGAAGTCAAGTATGATCACATTGGTTGTCCTTTAATTACATAATAATGTAATTAAAAGGCATGATGGGCCAGGCCGTCTGCCCACTAGCAGATTTCGAAAGGGATGGTTTCTTTTTACGGGGTAGGGTTATCAGCCCTCAGTAAGTTGTCGGCAGGGACCTACGGTTTAAAGAGGATTCGAACCACTACAAACATCCATGCACATCTGAGACTCGAACACGAAACCTGTGGCACCGAGCGCCAGAGTGCTAGTCAGAATGCTATAGTGCTATAACTCGACCGTCAACCTTAAAGGCTCTGAAATATGTTATTTAAAAATAAATTACCGTCCTTTATTCCAAAATAATACTTATAAATTCAATAAAAATTAATGTACTAATGTGGTACATATAAGGGTAATAAGACTCTACATCTAAAATATTCTTATAGGGTTGTGTTTTACATCATCATCTATAAGTTCTTTTTAATAACTGCTTTCAGTGATCTCACCATTAGTTCCTGGGCTAATATGGCTGTAGAGGCCAATGCTCTACATGTATATTAGACCAGGACCTATGAATTAAAATGGATTCCTAATCACTACAAACATTCATGGCGCTAATCACTCCAGTCATCCCAGCCTAAAAAGCCCTGAAATATGTTATTTAAAAATAAATGTTCGGCCATTTTTCCAAAATAATTATAATATCAATAAAAATTATTGCACCGAAGTTATAAGAATAATAAGGATCTGTATCTAAAAAATATTCTTTTAAGTTTGTGTTTTGCATTATCATCTATGAGTTCTTTTAAATACCTACCTTCAGCAATCTCGCCATTAAACATAAATTAGATTTAATGCCTGACATCCGTTGTCTCGTTCTCGTTGTTAATTTGAAAAATGTACCGACCTTTATTGTTATTACTTTGTCCCAGAGCAAAAACATTCTTTCACGCACTTTCACGGTCTAAAACGAGACTTTGCGTTATTCTTTAATTTTGCGGCATTTCCTAATTACTCTGACATAATTTTCTTTCAACTTTTACGCAGCACAGACGAAAAAAAAACTAGAAAGCAACCTTTTTCCCCCCTTTAAAAGCGTTTAAATATTTTCCCTAAAGGGAAATAACGTTAGGCTGTAAAATTACAATGAAGAAAGTTGAAACGATACAAAATCTTGCTGCTGTCATTAGCACATGCTGGCTTTGTTCGGAGAAGTGGTATAAAAATTATAAAGTCTTATTTTTCTGATACATTAAGTATTTTTTTAAAAAAGACATTAAAAAAAACCTGGATAAAATTGCTGCCATTTTTTTTTTTTCGTTTTTGAATAATTAAAAATTACATTAAAAATAAAACTAATCTTTTCCCCTTGTTAGCTATATGTTATTATTCAAATGTCTCACATTTTTGAAGAATACAACTTTTGTCATTAAAAAGTACAAAGGCACATTAAATATTTTCCTGATCATTATACATTTTTAATTTATATATATATATATATATAGTATGATTATAAATTTTTAATTGCGTTGAAAATAAAGAGACAATTAAAAAACCGTTTGAAAATAAATTGTTTAATCTATTCCTTTTTATTTTATACTATTCCATTCCTTTTATACTATATATTTATTTCAACATATAAAAATTAATTATTCTGTTAATATTATAGCAATCTATATTTGTGCATGTTGTTTAGTATTATAAGCACTCGAAAGTCAACTGTTTTCAATAAATCATGTTAAATATAAACTTATAGCCTCACTCGTGGTTCAGTAGCAACATGCCCCTCTGGTGAGCATTGCGGTTGAGATTCAATCCGTTGGCTGCTTCGTTGTACAGAGTTTCAAAAACAAATGATATCATTTGTAATATTAATTATCTTGCTTAGTTAGTTGGATTGCCTGGTGAGAGTTTTCCGGTTTTCCTACCATACGATACACAAAAATTCAGATCCAGATATCTTCAGCAGAACTTAAACTTTGTATTTATTTGATGCAATGGGCTCCTTTTAGTAATCCGGGGTTTACATATCTTGCGGTAAAACAGAATGTAATACTAAAAAAGATATATTTAAACTTACGTGAAAAATAATCGTATATAAATTTAAAACCTGTTTCATATACCTTATTTGTGGTCCTTTGGTGGAACATGCATGTTACCCATGAAGAATATTTACCATAGAAGTAATATGTCATAGTCATATCACGTCATGCTTATCATATGTTATGTCATGTTTTATTCTTTCTGAAGGAATTAGTCTCAGTCTTGTCATGTTTATTATATGTCATGCCCTGTTTTATTCCTTTTGAAGGAATAGGTCATAATCATGCCACGTCAGTAGCAACATGCCCCTCTGGTGAGCATTGCGGATGAGATTCAATCCGTTGGCTGCTTTGTTGTACAGAGTTTCGAAAAACGATATCATTTGTGATATTAATCATCTTGTTTAGTTAGTCGGACTGCCTGGTGAGAGTTTTCCGGGTTTCTACCATACAATACCCAAATACCGTGTAGTTGCCCTTTTAAGGTCCTCCGGGAAGGCACTTCCCTTCTTCTTCAGCTTCATGATCTAAGTCAAACTTCTTCACAACAGAGGCTGCACCTCCTTTCCCTTCTAATATATGACGCCACATGGTTTATTAGACTTGATCTAGATGTTGCTGTCTACCAAGCGGGATAAGACAAGATTTTATAATTATAATAATATTTGTATGTTTTTTAAATAAATAATTTTTATTTCCATTTCTTAAGTGTAGAGGAAGCATTTAAATTATTGTCCTCGTTTACATATTAAGTCTCTTATGAATTTGTCAATTTTTGTGTGTTTTAACTTAACAATACTTATATTTATTTTAAAGGAATTAAGGAAATCATTTAAATTAATGGTGAAATATTTTGTTACTCTTTTTTTTACTGGTGACAGAAATATTTTCTAAAATAACTTTTTTCAACAGAACATCATCATATCAATGACTTTTTTTTAAATTAATAATATGTTACACTGAGTAATATATTGCAGAAACAACATTGCAGTAGACAGCCATGTAAGTAAGTTGGAACAAAACACATGTTTAATAACAGTATATAAAATAATTAGACATAGAAAAGTTGTTATACCATATAACTAAAAACTTTTCGAAATTCAAATTTTTTCAGAATAAAGATTTAATATTGTAAGAGGCATTCCAGATAACATTATAGTTATCCAAAATATTTAAAGAGTACTAGAATTCCTAAAACCTCTTTAGTTTTCAAACAGATCTTTGTTAAATGAAATTGCATTCTTCAATTTCATCTTGTTTTTTTAACGGATAAAATATTCAACGCTTCTTTTAGACCTATGTAAGTCAGTAAAATGTATCAAATAACCAAAAAAATTAACTTTTTAATTTCTTGTTTTCAAGCGTTGAAAAATAAACGTATTATACGCCTAATAAAAATGATTATCAAACTATTGACTATAATTGCCAAACTTTTTTTAAAAAATCTAATGCACGTGCCACTTTTTCAATTACTTCTATTAGCTCACACTCTCCCTATATATTTTGTTCAAATTTTCAATCGTTCATAAAATACTTTTTATACATCCACTCAAGTTCAAATACATTTTTTTGAACTTGTAGTGGCTAACACTTAATGTTAATGCAGTTTTTTAAAAAAAAAATTAATTCAATAATTAAATTTAATTAATTAATTTTAGTTATTTTTATCTACTACTAATAGATGGCGCCAGATAAACTTAAAAAATGATGGAAAATTATTTATAAAGGACTTTCTGCAATATAGTGAAAAAAAGTAGGAATTGACTTTTTATATTACTTGTTCATTATAAAATACAAAAAGTATTGTTTTAGGAAACGGGGTTTATTCGTGTCCTTGATCACTTTCCTTTTTGTTTGCATTCCTTTCATGAGCTTCTTTTAATTTTTACGAGCTGTTTTTTATCTATAATATGCATCTAAAGTATTTAAGTAATTATTAAATAATTTAGTAAGAAAAGTAATTCAGAAAAAAAAAAATGTCTATGCAAAAATTATTCTAAAAATCGATTGGTTAAAAGAAAGAAAAGAGTTTCTATGTATTTTTATTTCTTAAGATTATGCATTTTGCTGTTACATTAAATTTTGAATTTGATGAGTAAATATGTAAATTTGATGAATTTGACACATAACCACGATATCAGTCCATGAGAACAATTTTTTTAAATTTTGGCTTTCTTTCTTTTCTTGATAAAAACAACTATAAAGTGAACAAACCGTTAATTTTATGTGAGTTGAGAAAGAATGCTTTCTCTTTTTATAAATTCATTTAATAAAATATGACAAAAATAGTACATAAAATATATTCATTTTTTTACTTAAAAAAAATAATACTTTGTCCTTCATTTTAGTTCATCATTTTCCATAATTCCAAAATAAAGTAACAAAAACTTAAATTTGAGACACTTTTATAAGTAAATAGTAAATTCATTTAAAAAAAATTATAGTCTTATAAAAAAAATCCAATATTCTAATTTTTTTCTAATTTTTTACTTTTCAGTTTTCATTTATTTTTGCCAATTTTATTTTTTGTCGCCCATTTTCTTAACATACGATAAGAAACACTATTACATCTGAAACAGAAAGAAATACCTTTTTTTTTTTCTTCCTTTCCAATTCCCTCAGCAGAATCATCAATACGTTTCGTATAAGTAATAACCGTAACTACTTCCCGGACTCCATGTCTTCAGGGAGCTCTGAGTCTACCGCTATAATCCTTGATTAAAGGTCCTCTAACGGTAATGAAGTGCCATTGCTTTGCAATAGAACGGGAGAGAAACCGAGAGTCAGTGCCGAGGCATAGTAATAATAAGCACCACAGTAAGCAGATTTTTGATGCTGCTTCATTGCTTTTTTCTTTTCGTTGTGGTGAAACAGGTGAGTCGATATGTCATATAGGAATAATGATTGTTCGTCAGTTAGGTTCTTTTACTGTGAAAATGAATTTCTCGTTGAAGTGGTAGGTTTGATTTTGTCAGAAAGTGTAGGGGAGAAAACGGAATGAGCGAAACAGACAAAATATTGAAACAGGAAAATGATAAGCATCAAATAAGCAGTTCTAGCCATGTTATTCAATATTACTGGCAATAATGTAGCTGCAAAGCCTTTAAAGGTGGTGAAAAAAAAGAAGAGCCTTGGGAAATTTGATAACATTTTGTGGAAAATCATATTATTAAAATATATTTAGAACAACTGTTGAGATAATGAAAGATTATAACTCCAGTCAACATCCAACTCGCAAAACGCTAACTTATCGTTTCACAGCAATTATGAACACATAATAATATTCACCTTCTGTTTGAATGTCTGAAATTTTGAAATTCAGGAACACAGATCATCCTTAAAATGAGAGAAAAACCAAAATAAAGAAAGTAAAAGATCATCAGTCTCTTGAAAGTATGGTAAATAATCTTAAGTAGAAAAGGGACAGTTAAATATATATAATATTTTTTTTTTTTCCAATGGCAGATTACATATACTATGTTGCTAGAAAAAGTAGAACAACGACATACAGAGAGAGTACAACAACAACTAGTGTTACAACATAACAAAATATATGCTTAGAAACAAAGGGGTATCGCCATTCATCGCAACACCAATGCCAAAAGCTGTGATCTCAGCCACTAAAAGGTGGAAGTTACCAGGTTACGGTGATAGAGAGAGAGAGATGAGAAGGTCTGCACCATGGGGATGATAGGCAGGCACACATAGCAAAATACATATTTCTTTTTAATTTGCCTTGACCGGTAACGACAAAATACAGTATATGTTCAGTCCGCTGGCCAGAGGTTATTAGGAACCTTCCAGGGCTGTGGTGTTGGGCCCACGGGCCGGTGGCGCCAAGGTCATATTCATCCCTGAACTGCTTAACCAAACCTTTCACATGCACATTATTTATAATATTGTACTCACAATTTAATGATATTGGCATATAGTAATTTTGTACCAATTTATAATTGATCTTCAATTTACATAGATATAATATTGTGCCTAAATCTTCGGCGAATCAGACTTGACTCGGTTAGTTGCAAATACTGTGACCGTCACCATATTGGCTTGTTGTCGATCGGCTTGTTGTTAACGACGTTATTTAGTCAATGACTAATTCTGTTAACTGACTCCAATGGCAGATATAAATATTGTACCTAACCGCAGGAACCGACCGACTGGTTTGTCAGACTCCAATACCACACGCTTGCTGCGTTGGCTTGTTGTCTGTTGGGGAATTGTGACTCGGTTGTCGCACGACTCCCGGTTGCTAAATGAGGCTATTTGTAGGAGTCGACTCACCACTTAGGAATCGACTCATTGTTTATTGCGGATATATTGTGTAATTAACATAGAATCGACTTCAAAATATTCCATCCATCTATTTCCATATGTCTGAACAGGATTTTTACTGAATCATCGGCACGAAAAAACCAGCGCATTCTTAATAACGCTTCTGTTGGGAAATTCTCATCGCCTTCCGCTGCATCTATGACACAGTTATTCTCCCTTCCAAGATTCCCGAGAATCTTGGAAAAGATTCCATCCTTCCTGCCTCCCTCTCAACAAGAGAGAAAACGTACAGTAACTTCCTGGAAGAGCATGAATTGGAAAAAAAAGAGCAACAAAAATAATGCTACCCATAATAGACGGCATTTTCAAGAAACAGTCCCCTTTTACCCTTTTTTTTTTTTTTTTGTCTTGAACTTTTTTCAATTTTTGATTCGATGAAAAAATAAATCAAATTCATTTTTTTGTAATTAAAAAGGCAGGGTATCTCAAGAGAACCATCATGGTAAGGCAATGGTTTCCCATAACAATGAGCTGTCTATCGTTTTCAGTTTAACCCGGTGCAGTGCCATGGATAGTTGCCGGTGACATTTTAAAAGAAATGTTGGTTTGGTTTTTTCCCCTGAACTTTTAATTTCAGATTCGATGAAAATAAATCAAATTATTTTTTTTTTAAACAATAGAGTTGTTGCAAAAGTTCAGAACACATATTATTTAAAAATGGTTTCATAATAATGCAGAGTCAGTCATTTCAAATAATCGCTATTATTTAGAAGAAAAGTTGATTACACGCAGAGATAAATATACATCTTGGCTTCAGCTCCTTCATCTCCAGTCGATATTTGGTTGGCCGAGAGTGGCTAGCCTTCAGCGCCTTCGGTACTCAGGCGGTTTTGATCAGGCAGCCGGCGTGCCGGTGCTAAACTGTTTGTAGTGATTTCTCCTGGTTTAAACTGGTAAGGGGGTCCTGTCTGCTATTTAAAGTGTGCACACAAGATGACCATGTAGAAACTACTGTGTAACAAAAACCAAAACCAAACCTCTTCACTCATAGTCGAAGTGCGAATTGCTTCGCACTATTTACTATTATGGTGGGTGTGGGAAACGCGCCTATGGATCAAAGGGAGTCAAAGAGACATGGAGAGAGGGGGTTTTATAATAATATATAACAACTTTAATTTTAATAATTACAAATTTAGATCTATAATATTAGAAGAAAAAATAGATTTTGAGAAAATTTGCGGTGTAATAACAATTGAACTTTATTTTATGAGTTTAATTAAAGCTGTGCATACAAGGATTCTGATCGAGTCAGCGTGTCAGACTCGCTGAAAGATGAACCGTTGCTCATACAACAATCGAGGTCGATATCAGGTCCACCCAGGGCCGCC